>JARQTH010000412.1:0-13469 GCA_030142595.1 Trachelus iudaicus | reverse complement strand
CTCTCTCTCTCTCTCTCTCTCTCTCTCTCTCTCTCTCTCTCTCTCTCTCTCTCTCTCTCTTTCTCTCTCTCTCTCTGTGCTTCTTCATCCTGGCCAAAGGGTTGAGAGCGCAAGTAGTCTGAGCAGGCATGTCAATGGCGGGAAGTGACGCAAGGCGTCGCGGCGAGTTCCACGTCGAACGGGTGGTCCATCGCATCTCTATCCCACCATGGTGAACGACGACAACGACGACGACGACGACGCCTGTGCTGATGACGATGATGAGGTGCGAAGAGACGCGTCGGCAATTACCTTAGGGCAGTCCCCACCGAAATAACCGCGAAAAGAAGTTCCACTCTCGAGTCGTACGACAGCCTTAACGTCGGGTCTCTTCCTTTCCGTTATGTTTTATATTTTTTTTATTTTCTAAATTTCCCTCTCCCCCCCTGATCGCCCTTTTGTTTTCCCTTTCTTTTGTTACGACTCTACTCCCCCCTCCCTCCTCGCTCAACCCCTTGGTTAATCTAGTCTCTGAGCCTCGCCCCCCCCCCCTCCCTCTGACCCTCGTTTCTCTTGTCCTATGCTCATACATCCTTTTGGTAGTAATATATTTTTTTTACTTCTTTTTTCAAGGCAACTTATTCTCTCTCTCTCTCTCTCTCTCTCTCTCTCTCTCTTTCTCTTCTCTTCTCTTCTCTTCCTTACCCTCGAACCCGTCGGCGTTACGTATCATCCGGAACGTTTTTGCCCGACCGAGTCTTTCTCGTAACGACCCTACGACCGACTCGATCCGTCTTTTTCGCTTGCACGTCATAATTCATAACTTAACTGCTCCCTCTTCCCGTGCTTCTTCTCGGTCTCTTTAATTCTTATTCCGAAGACAGTCTCACTCGTTTCTATTTCCATGCTCGTCCCGTCTGAATTTCTACGATACTGTACATTGTATAGCAGACGATACGTATTACCCTTGACAAAGTAAGGCTGTGACGAATCAATGATAAATAATTGGAAAAATTTTAGAATTTCTTTTTATACGAAAATATTATAAAAGTTGAGACTAGTTATATGTAAATTGTTCCAGTGTTTTTATGTATATAAAAAAAAAATATATAAAGCAATCCCTATGACGAAAATTCGATAAATTTGAGGTTTTCGAAGGTATATTTTGGGCAGATCGTTATGCCCGTCCTTGTCTCTCACGCGTAAATTCGCATAAGTCTGTCTCTCTCGCGCTCAGGTGCGATATAGAAAACGTACGACGTACGGATTTTCTCCACGATCTTAACTACTTTTTGATAAACTCTTTTAAGTGATATAAAATGGGCGAATCGGTGCCTAAGAGTATCAGGAAACTTTGCGTGGTACACGTGTGAAAGAAAGTTCGTACTGGTAAAAGATTTCCTTAAGCGTATTTTTCTTTGTTTTCGTTTTTTCTTCCTTCTCCTTCTCACACTTTTCCCCGGGTGCACCATTGCGCTTACTCTCCCCTCCATCTCTCCGGTTCCGAGGTCTTGTGTCGGTGGCACGAAGCGGCCAAGAGGTAGGGATGAAATGGAGGCGTTTAGCGGGCGCAAACGAAGAGGCCTAAGAGACCCGATGGCTTTAGTGGCTGGAGGCGTCGGCGTCGGCGTCGGCGTTCGAACGAAAGAAAACATAAATAATCGCGTTCAAATGAGACAGCAGCCTCCGAGCCACACACGGCGGCTTTGCTCTCTTTCTCTCTTTCTCTTGCCAACTTCTTCGTTCCCCCCCCACCGCCACCGACTGACTGACTCCTATCTTACGAGGTCTACTCCTTATACCTTGGGCCTTATAGTATCCCGACTGACGTACTACACTAACCTTACGACAACTGTACACTCTAGCTGCCCCATATATATCTCTATATATATATATAACCATAGCGCAACCAAGTACGACTGCGACCCCTTCTTCAATGAGCGTGTCTCTATTAAATCTATTATTAGACTATCCAGGCGAAAGCATCCCTTTCAATTACGGCTTCATCTCGTGAAATAACTATACGGGATCTGGCTCTTTGTCGAGTTGCGAAAAAGAATTATGGCGACACGGGCCCCCGAGATTCGTCCCTCCTGGACACTTTTTTTTTGCTTGCGATTAAGTCTGGATACGCGTTTGAATTAATTGACCGATTAATTGGTCGCTCATTCTTCCGATAGGTTGAGGGATCATCGAATGCTTTGAGACCGTCATTTTGTAATTTGTTGTAGAATGAAAATTGCAAATTGCTTTATTTTTTTTTTTACAACCTTATCTCCACCTCCTTTGACGTATGAACGCGGCAGTTTTTTTGCTGCCAGAATGGAATGATATAATAGATTGAAAAATGTGGCGCGACGCAACGTGGCAATATCGTAAGTAAATGCGAATCCACAATAACGGGGACTCGCCGCCTAGAGCGTAACGTTTTATTCTTTCGGTCCAATAATATCAAGATTTACGGTGTATCTCCTTACGTTACGTGCGGTTTGGCGTTTGTTCCGGGATTCCGGCCAAGACCGAGGTGTCATCGACACGGTAATTCAGCCAAGAGACAAAAAAATAAAATAAAAAAAGTCACTCGCTCTTTACATTCTCAATTCGTGAAGCCACCGTCGCACGGCGTTAACGTCTGTTCACGACGCAAGTCGGTTGTCGCGAAGTTGTCCCAAGAGAAATTTTGAAAATAATATGAAAAATCCAAAAAATACCCCCCCCCCCCCCCCCCGTTCGCACGGATAACGCTCTTGTCGATATCAGCTTCTTATTATAGATAAGGTATAATAATAGGAGGAAAAAGAAAAGAGATAAGAAATAAAGGTCGGTTCGCACGGGTCGATCGTAAAGGCCCAACCAGATGTCTGGCTAATGATGTCAGCGGAATCGTAACCAAAGCTCGGCTTGGCTCGGCTTTGAAGGAAAGAGTCTTATTACCGGGCGAACCGGTGCACGTGCTGGCTCTACGAGCGCGAAACCCGGGGGTAATTGGACCACCCACTTCACGCAGCACTTCCCCTTCGCTTCCCTTCATCCCTTCTCTGCCCCTCCCCCCTCGCCCCCTCCCCTTTTTCCCACTTCCCTTTGCTTCCCTTCCTTTTCCTCTTCTTTCACTCTTCCTTCTTCTTCTTCTTCTTCTTCTTCAGTTTGGTGACTACTCGACATATATGTGTGTATATATATATATACACGTACGGCACTTGGCTCGTTTCGCCAGATAAATCCGCCGACACTGGAGAAGTTCAGTAGCAACGCCCGTCACCCGGAGCTCGAGGATCTATAATACTTTGGTATTTTACCAACATGGGAATCCTACGGGACCACCCTAACGGCAGCGTCCATTTTATACCCTTGACATTCTTGAGAACACGATTTTCCTTGGGGATGTTTAGCACTGACCAGGGACATCTGGGTAGATACGTCCTCCTGTGTCCACCTATTTCCGTTTGCCTTCTGGGTGGTCATTCAGGAATATTGACCTTTTCACATCTTTTTCTTTTTTTTTCGTTTTCTTTTCTTCCTTTCTGCCCTTTTTTTTTCTTTGTGTCGTTTAACAAAAAAAAAATAAAGAATGGAATTTCACGGATCACGGAACCTTTCGACGATTTTTTACTTTCAGATAACCAAGCTCAAGATAGACAGCAACCCCTTCGCCAAGGGATTTCGTGATTCGTCGAGGCTCACTGACTTCGAGAGGTGAGTTTACGATAAACAAACTTATTTTATATCCGTAGCTTTTTAATGCGATCGTTAAAGGTGCTCGCGATACAGCGTGTAAAGTCAGTCGGCGCGGGGCTTGTAAATTGTTGGGTCAAACACGGCGGTTTGAACAAACTAATAATAAGATGACTAATAGAAGCAAATAAAGTCGATCGGAAAATAGCCGGTGAGACGGGTAGAGCTTTCGAGTAAATATAAAATACTTCCGGGAAGCCTGTACGCCAAGTTCCTCAACGGTGAGCAATATACGTAAACCCTTGGATGTGACGTGCTTTCACGAAAGCCGCACTTGACGAATTCCGGTAAGAGTGTCGGGAGTCGAGCGGGAAATTTAAAGAAGAAAAAGAGCTCGAACCTGCCGTCAATCGTTCGTCTCGCGTTTGAAAGACGAAACGATATTTTGCTAAAATAATTGTTCCGAGTAAAGAACGTCGCGAGGAGAATAACGCGATCATAATGGCGCAGCTCCCCTTTCAGGGAGACAATGGAGTCAATGCTGGCGGAGCAGCAATCGCTGCGATTCCCACATCGTTTCTCCTTCGAGATGGAGCAGTTGCAGTCGGGTGGCGCTAGTAGTCTGAGCCTCGAGGAGAAGGCACTGTGGGCAGCTCGGTCGCAGATTCTTCTGCGCGCCGCAGCGGCCGCGGCTGTTGGGCCTTACGCGCAGCTGGTCAATCCGGCCCTGGTTTATCCCGGCGCCTCGACGGCAGCCTCGACTTCTGGTCATCAGCATCAGCAACAACAGCAGCAGCAACAGCAGCAACAACAACAACAACTCAACCACCTCTGGTGGGCCTCGTCCCTGGGACCCACGTTATTCGCCGCTGCTCATCATCAGCAACAACAACTGGCTGCGTCCGGGGCCCAACACAGTCCCCCAGGTCCGGCAGCGCCTAGACCCATGTATCCCTCGGCCCTTGCTCTTGCTCATCACAGGTTCTCACCTTATGCCCATGGGCCCGCTACCCCCAAACCTTCCACCCCTGCTGCACCCTCTCCGTCCTCATCGAGGCGTGCCACTCCCTCGCCCACCGATAGCCTATGCAAGGATCCACAGGACCTCTCACCCTCGTAGTCGCTGCTTTAAGGAGATACTCGTCGTCCAGCAGCTCGCTCCTCCTTACACCGTCAATCCCCCCCCCCCTCCCCAAAACCCCTTTTTCCATTTTACTTGCTTTCGTTTGTTCTTTAGCACCTCTTGTTTTTCTCCAATACCCCTTCTCCCGTCGTTTCACTTTTTGTCACGGAATTTCGTGCTCTCCCCGTTTCTTTTTCATCCCTTATTCTTTTTTCTTCGCTCATCTTCACAAACGCTTCTCTTTCCGGGGATGAGCTAAAAAAAGCGTACCGAACTCTTTTTTTTTCTCGAATCGGCCGTTATGACGGACCCTTTCGATTTTTGTATGGCGGACGTTATTTTTTTTACCCCACCTCCTCCCCCTCTGCCCTCCCACTCCCCTCACCTGTTCATCACTCTGAGTTCTTATGATTTTGGAAAAAAAATGAAAATCTGTACATATTTTGAGTATACTTCCGTATCGTAGGTGTATCTAGAGTACTAGCCGATTTATCCTGGTACTTCTGTATATATAATATATATACACACACGGACTGTACAGAGCGACCGAGACGGACTTACGGATCAACGAGACTGACGAATAGGACAGATATACGGGGATAAAGGTCTGTCGCGGGCCTGCGTTTTTTCTTTCCTTCTCTCGTGTATAATAAAATGCTGTATATTTCATACTCCTGATTTTTAAATTGTTACTGTTATTTATATGTTTCATGGCTCTTCGTTTAAGCGAATTAGTTGAAGGTATTATCGATGCGTACCAGACGAATTAGCATTAGCGTTATAGGAGGTTATTATTGTTAACGCTTGTGTTGTGAAAACGCGTACCCATTGCTGTGCAAGCCTGCTACATGCCCCATTGTAAATAAACCCTAAATAAACTCTTGTACCGAAGATAAATTGTATGGGTTTTCCTGAAGGCAACTGGTTTATATTTCCTTGGATATATATCTCCTCTACCAATACATATATATATATATATATATATATATTCCATATGCGTACGTACACACATGTGTATCCTCATTGAATATTACAGTAAAGCGATTTCGTGATGTGGATTGAATATATAAATAAATAAATGCAAGCCACTCATCGATTTCTAGGTATATCGATGAATTTTCTATGACCCGTGGGCGCGGGCTTTTAAAACTTATTTTTTTTTTTCTTTCTTCCATTTCTTCGAAAAGACCCAAGAATAGGAATACGAGTTATGCGGTCTTCTCGTTCATCATCGTAGCACCATCGGGCAGCGCTAAATACCCCATAAACGGCCCCATCCATTATACTCCAGGTTAGCCACCTTAAACGCGGCCAGACACATCCAGCCAGTCTTCTCCTCGAGCCGAGCAGCACCCACCGGGCAATTTTGTAAGCAGCTCACCGTAGTTTCGAGGGCTCCGGCCAATTGGAAAGTGCCCTCGGCAAATAGAGTAATTCGCCATTTCCGGGTAAGTTTGCTCGCCCGTGCAAATGTTACCTCGGATCGACTCGCTTATCCGGTTACAGGATGCACGCGATCTCCCCACGCGAACAACGCAAACTCACCACGCTCCTTTAACCACTACGCAGATATTTACTTGGTCTTCGCCAACTCTATACCTACCGTTTTAGTTATTTATATCGGACTTACGTTAAACTACCTGATACTTGTCAAAGACTTCGTACGGTCCTTGCGGGCTCAAACAACTATTTATACACGTAACGAAGGCGCCTCGAAAGAACACGGTAACTGTCAATGCCGAGAAAGCGATTTTTCCATTGGCTCGTTTCGCGGGGATTCCCCTGTCTCTTTGAACCTCGAAACTTCGCGCTTGCGCCGCTAGAGCGTCAACGTACGTGTGCGTATCGTTGACGGAGAGCGACAAAGGGAAACGAAAGGCCATGCGAAACGAAGCGAAGATGACAATGAAAGTGGGAGAAATTAGCGCGCTTTCGATGTGAAATGAAGGCATTATAAAGCCATTAGGCAGAGACACGGCGGTCGGCGGTTTGTTGCGTGCCAATGTGCATCAACTCTCTTTATTTGAATACACAAAACATTAACGGCTGCCGGCTTTGGCCACCACACCATCATCGTCGTCACCATCACCACCATCATCAACGCTGCTGCTGCTGGTGCTTCTGGCTGCTGATGCTACTAATACCGATACTAGCGCTGCTATTACTACTACTGCTACTACCGGTAGTATACTGTTACTACTATCTTTTTCCGCAGCGACTCGCCAGGCCGCGTCAAGCCTAATAACAACTTGGTTAACTGATGTGTGCGCGGCTACGAGCCGATGCTCATCCAGCGTGTCTGTTAAATCGTTAATTACCTCCAGTCGGGGAAGGGCTGCCAACCTAAGGACTTATAGACCGAATGCGAGACGAGGAAGGAAAGAAGTCGAAGAAGAAGAGGAGCCGAGCCAGGCCATAGGAAGAAACGATCGACGCTTCTTGCTTGCTTGCTGCTTCCCTTGCTTGGTTGCTGCCCGCCAGCCGACGCTGATCCGCCCACTTCCTGCACTCGGGCCACTTTATTTCCACGACTATGCGGCCTCTGCTAATTTGCTCGATAACCCTCGTGTTCCGTGCCTTGTCCTATCCCAGGCACCCTCTTCGCACCAACACTGACCTAGCTTTGCTCTATCCCGAACCGCTGTATTAATTATGCCCGCTTCACAGGTGCCAACAACTCGATTATCGGTGTCGATCTGATAGTGCCAATGTCGATTTTAACCCAGGACTATTTATTTTTACATTTTCCTCGCTGTCGGTTTTACTTTATTTTTTTTGCAGAAAAAAGTTTTATTATTGCCATTTTTTGCCAGGGAATTCTTGCACATGAGCAAATTGGATCTTTGGAACACTTAATTAATTCAGTCGTTCCTAGTACCAGTTTTCTTATGCAAGTCTAGGACCTGTCCCACTCTCCTCTTCCATACGATACAGGACCAGAACATCGATGGGCACTTTCATTTTGATCACTAATTTCTACTTGGGGCTACTTTATTATCGACATAACCTATTAATGGTACCACGAAGGATATTTAATTGATGTACTTTAGCACGTAATGACGATTCTTAATTAAAGTTTGCTTACAGGTGCATGTCTGCCCTGAATAATCTTGATAACGAGAAAGGAACTAACGATTGCAATTCACGTGTCCGAAATCTGATAAAAGCCATGCTCGCGCTTACCAACGAAAATTTTTGCTACGTAAAATGTAATTTTAAAATGATCAATGCCCATTAACACGATCCAAAGAAACGGGCACGTTAATTAAGTCCGCTTCACAGGTGCCAACAACTTGGCTGTCCCATTTGATCAGATAGTACAGTACATCGGAGACCTATGTTAATCCGCCTATCGCGCCACCAATAATTCTTTGGCTTTTTCTCATTAATAAAAAGAAAAAAAAGAAATCCCAGCCCACACCACGTAATGACGGTTTCACACGAAACGCGCACTTGTCCGCATTACAAATTGCGCCCGTTCAAAGGCAGATACGCCTCCGAAATAATCATTAGATGCCGCAGCCTATAATTAACACTCGTTCATCAGTTTTACAGGTACACGGGTACGAAATTTAACGTTACCACAGCCATCCCATATGGAGTCTCCATAAGAAACCAAATGGCATAGAATTCACAAAAGGCCACCCATTGAAACTAGAGTATCCAATATAATATACACACGTATATATACATATACATAGAAGACGGACGGGTTAGGTGGATTAGGTAGGCAGTTACTTGGCTACAGGTAAGTATACATATATATAACGTACTATACCATACCATACCGTAGGAAGGCCGGAATTGGGTATCGAAAGAGGAGTTGATTTTTCCCGAACATAAATTGAGATTAGTGACGCGCGGTAGGTCGTGCACGCGAACGAACGAATGAATGAATAGAGTGGCTATCCCAGGGCCGGTGAGAGTCGGATTTCGCCGGCACGCCATGCTTAAACTCTTAGCCCTGTAGCTCGAATGTCGCGTAAGTCTGATTTAACGAGGCCTCACCCTACGACAAGGCTAGTTTCCATCGAGCGCCATTCCCTGCTTTTACTGTTCCTCTTTGCCAGAGCGAGAAACCCATCCTGATTAAAATTGCCAAGCAAATCAACAGGTATATACGTATATATATATATATAATATACACATGTATATTGTAATTTATAAGTATGATCAGTGGAATTATAGATATACAATACGAATCAAAAAATCATAGAGAACATAACCTCGTTTCAACTCAATTATATTTGCCGAACTATACCTACTTATATGCGGTATGTACGTGGCTTAAGGTGGAGCCTTCCACCATGGGGTTTGGACCGATTTAGTTGTGTTTGACACGAGCAAGATTTGCGACTGGGCTGCCGACCAAATATCCGTTCTGGCTTGAGAGAAGGAACTGGAATTCCAAAGGAATCGTTTCTGTCCAGTATGTTATATAGGTTGGTGTATATATATATATACATATATATGTATAAAAGTTGAGTAGTACAACTGTCCTTGCTTCAATAGGATCTCGTGTCCGTGACAATATTTGGATTTTTGGCACAATGGCATCGCCATTGTGCATTAACTGGCTTGAAAAAAGGGGGACGCCCGTCTATCTACCTAGTTCTTAGTCCTCGACCGTGGAATCCCCCTGTTATAGCGACGCCGGTTTCCATTCACCGTTTGTCTGTAGTCACGGCTGGATAATCCTAGTCGAGTCAAAGTTTTGACAGTTTGCGGTGTTCGACAAGCCTGATCGATCAAAAAGGAACGTCAGGTAAAATTCGGGGAAAAGTCTCTTGACGTTAAAGGGAGAACCCATACGAATTCCCTAAAAGTATACAGGTTAGAATAGCCAACGTGAACCCTGCTACTTGCGAAAAGTTACACGAAAACGGATACTCCGCGCAGTTTTTACTTGGTACAAAAAATAAATAAAAAAAAATATTTTTACATATGACAACGTGAATTATTTATTTTTCATACACAGCGACCATTTAGTTCACAGTGTTACAGTGAGTTACGTTGAACGAATCCATACGTTATTTATCTCACCAATTATCACCCATACATCACATAACCTCAAAGAGCTAATGTCTAAGCCAATCCTGTTAATCCAACACGAGGTTAAGAGGTCATATACTTTATGGTCAATGGTATCAATATCTCAGCCTGGCAAGTACCGTACTATTATCATTAGCTTAAATCAGACTGTAATTTTGTTATATAAAAATATGATTGATACACAGGAATTATTGAGCCTCTAAAAAATTACACGTATCTAATATCGAAAACACTACTAACCAGCATATAACCGACTTTCAGCGACGTCAACGAGTAACACAGAAGATTTGAGTCTGCAAATCCAGTCCGGTCGAAATATTAGGAAATCTCGAGTGAATCGTGGATATGGGGTAAGCTCGAGGGTTATACAGGGTATAGTGAGTACGTGTGCCTGCAGGTGTCCCGCAGATGGTAGGATTAGGGAGGTTTATCCCCAGCGGGATATCGATCCGGGTGTCGTAGCCATCGAGGACAAGCGTGACCAAGCCGCTCCGATTTCGACTGGATCGCGTCTCTAGGAGATTGAGAGAGAAGGAGATGAACGAGAGAGAATAAGATATACATACATATATATGCCGACGTAAGAAGACACAGGGAGAGGATAAAAGAAGGAAGCAGCACCTGACAAGATCCTGACTTGGGTCCTGGCAACCCCCGTTGGGGTCGGCAAACCGGCAAAGACTCTCGAAGCCGAGCGGATGTGTCCGAGGTAATTGAGGCTGGGGTCATCCGGGTCAGAAGAGTCACGAGCGAGCGACCGCGAACAATGCTCATACCTCCCCACCCTGAGGAACGTCTTCGAATCCTTCAATACCATCTTTACTATACTCGCTTCTCCCAGGTACTTCTTCGGCATCGCCTAAATCTCTATCCTTTAGCCCTCCTTCTCTCTCTCTCTCTCTCTCTCTCTCTCTCTCTCTCTCTCTTGGAGTCATTCGTTCTTTTCTTTCCTTCTCTTTTAATTCCTACCCTAGGGATCGTTGCACCACGTCACCTCTGCAATTATTAGATCCGATTCGATTGGCTGATTAAGATTGAAACAAATGTTATTTATGAGTAAAGCACCGTGATGACCCATGATATTCATCCTGGCTTTACTGGTCTATTCGGCTGGTGTCTATATGTTATTTATATGTACGTGGGGGTTCATAAGATCTGCAGGGTGTAGCTGTGTACCGTGCATCGAAGAGTAGGAGACAGAGGGGGTTGCTCGAGAGAAGCTGCTATGGAATACTCGGTATAAGAGTCTGTAAGAGCCAGAGGGCTCCCACGCCATGAACCCCGACGGGGCAATCGAAGACAAATTAGCGTTGCGTGATGCGCGTTGATTCTCTGATAGCGGAACAACGGACACGGTACTTTCTCTCTTTAGTTTTGTCTCTCTCTCTCTCTCTCTCTCTCTCTCTCTCTCTCTCTCTCTCTCTCGCTCTCGTTTTGTTCTATCATCTTCTTATTCTTTTAGGCGCTCTTTCCTTGGCATGCACAGGGAGAGAGACAGAGAGAGAGAGAGATAGAGAGAGAGAGAGAGAGAGAGAGAGAGAGAGAGAGAGAGAGAGAGAGAGAGCAAGACGCGCGTGCGGGATCCTTACTCTTGGAGGAGGAGTCAGACACCGTGGAACACCAAGAGATCCCCAAAGAGATGACTTACAGATCGAGAAGATATGTCTCCTTAGAGAGATGCTGCGCTTTACTTATGATTGTTTTTTTTTACTTTATCAGCTTATCGTAATTATCGAAATGATACATGATGAAATCCCGCATGGGAATGGAGACCAGGTGACTCGTGGGTAATTATGGTGAAAAAGTCATGGGAATTTTATAGATAAATTTATGGAATTTTCATGGTTAACAGTGTGAACGTACCATAAAAATCTTATTGACCTTTGTCGCTTTTTTTCACTTAATCTTAGATTTTATCTAATTGTTGTAACGGGGAACTGGAGGGATTTTTTTTCAAGCAGCGTGACAGTTTCGTTGTTTGCTTTATGTATGTTGGTAATAATGTATGGGTGTCGCGTGTCTACGACTTATTATTGTTCATCGCGAGACATGCCTGTGCACTGGGTTTGGATGGGTTGGAACGCTGTTCAGGATACTTAAGGCCTGTCCACATGTATAGATGGATCTTGCATAAAAAGGAAGTTGGTGAATGTAAAAAGGAAGTGGACGAGGAGTGGAGACGTAATTGAAGAAAAAAAAAGTAGTTATGTAAGAAATTATAAAAAAATGTTTAGCTACTAGTCGACACTTTGGGACTTCTTTTGTTTAATGGTCGGTTGGCACTTTCGAGATTACCGGAAGTTCGAGATTTTAACTGTTTTCTCTGAGAGAAACGAGTAAGTCGTCAGGGTACACGCGGCTGCTATCGGACAAGATCTACAAATGGCCGACACGGAAAGGACCCGAACTATCCTACTAATCTTACTTCGTTTTACCGTCCTTCTCTCTTCTACCACTATGGTCGCTCCTCCCTTGTTTTCTCCATCTAAGTCAACCCGAGGATTTTCAGATTGAGCAAAGGGATGTAATGGCCCTTGCTGTTCTTTGTATTAGGTTAGGTTGGGTCTCTGTTCTGTAATTGACTCGAGGGGTGAAACGTTATTATTGGCAATGAGGTATTTTCGAAATACAGCTGGATCAGCCGTGAGATTAAAATAGGTAATTGAACATCTGAGACTATTTTTTTTTTTTTTTTGAAAGATCCAATGATACATTACCAAATTATGTTATTTTTGGGTAATATCAATGTTCATTATCGATCAAATATCGATCTTTTTTTTAGGTTCCTTTTACTACACGGAAGGTACGAGCTTGGAAATTGAACATGACGTAAACCAGAATTTCTGTAGATGTCCCTGGGGATAAGGTGTCAGGGGCTGGGCGTATATTTGTAAATGGACACGAAGTAGTTTTACGAATGGAACCAGGAAAAGTCACATCGACCTTCGTCAAATCATCCAAGATTCTTAATTTGTCTAGGAACCTGTGTTAGAAGAGACGACCCAGGTCCACGAGTAGAATTTTTCATTGAAAGTTACCGTGAAATTCACGGTAATCACGGGGCATCATGGTATTTCATAATATATTATCTATATATTCAATAAGAGCAACTCACGAAAATACACGAAAAAGTAAGCTCGGCACGTCAGCTTTTAGTGAATTGTACGGTAAGAATGTCGAAACTTGAAAATATGTAGTACAAAACTGTAGGTTTTACCTTGTTGAATTTAAAAAGTAAAAATTATCTCCTGCGCCACATTCAATTTTACCGTGGGTTGCACTACTCTTCCTACCTTTGAAATCAACCACGAAAATTTTTACCATAAAATTTAGTAATATATCGTTTATTAAGTTTCGTTTTATTTTGAAGTTAGCTTAATAAATTATTGTTTAATTTATATTTATTTGTTTTAGTTATTTTCTCCCATATGTACAGAGAATTAGAAATAAGTATCCGAAAAGTATAACTCAGATTAACAAGTTGAAAGCCGTGGGGGTCACCGGTGAGCCCCAGTAAGATACCAGCGCCCCGCTGGACAGTGGCAAAGGGCTGTAGAGCGGGTGTAGATAAGATTTCGACATGGTTAAGGGCAGGAGAGGAGTCCTCTGGCCCGAGTAAGAATGCGGTGTCCAGCTGTCGCCG
>JARQTH010000411.1:0-13414 GCA_030142595.1 Trachelus iudaicus | reverse complement strand
CGGGAGGGTACTCGGGGGACCCCCAGCCATCACCCACTTTCGGGTGTAAAAGTAATTCTGGGACACCCTGTATAGTGTAACGTGGCGTTATAGAGCTGGAGGGGGGTACGCCTAGGAATGACTGAAAAATAAATAAATAGGACTTATCAGATCGGACAGTGGGTTCGGTGGCACAGTGGTAAGTGCCCGACTTGACAGTCCGAAGGTATCGGGTCCGAATCCCGATCAGAACTCCTAATTTTTCGGAAATTCCTAGGCCTCTAGCGCTCCTTGGCGGCTCTGTGGATAAATTAATTATAGCGGGGACGAGCCGGGCACCCCGTTATAATAGATATTCAAATCAAATTTACAATAGTATTATTTAATAGTATTTTTTCTTGTTGAAATGTCTTTACATGTAACAAAAAGTTCGTGAACGAAAATACATTTTATCTTCGAAAAAAACGCATTGAAAAAAAATCTCGGTTGGACCAGATTTCCCCCTTAAGTTAAGGTGGAATGTTCAGGTTTACACCATTAAATGTTTGACAAGGTTTCGTCAGGTAAGGATAACTTACAATATCGTTGAATTATGGATGGAATATTGCTCAGGAGGTAGAAATTCATATCTATTTCCAATTGGGTTTGTACGTAACTGGGTATCACCCGAATTCAATCTGTGCATAAGAGGGCATCTGGCTCGACGAAGATTTCGGTATGTGCGTAAGTGGTCCGTGGGCAACTGGATCCGTGAATTTTACGAGATCCATGTGCAAATAGGCCGGGGGCATCTGGTTCCGTGAGCAAGTAGTCTATGCGCATCTGTGGACACCACTCCCACACGATGGACCACTGACGGTAAATTAACTGCTAACAATGGAGTTCATAAAAGGTCACAGGGCAGACATAGGCGGAGGAATCGATGGAAGCTCGAGAATGAGACTCCCTCCAAGAAGCAAGGCAGTCGCCTACGTAGCAATCACCAGCAGGATCGTCAGATTACTTGGAAAGTCCAAAATCAGCACGGGTATCTCTTAAAATATGAGTAAATTTAGCCTATTGTATGTATGCGAGTGAGCGCCACTGTACTAGTTGAGCGACACTGTACAGTGAGACGTATGAGAGCGAGGCGCTTCAGTGCGCAAGACTATTTTCGGCGCTCGACTAGCAAGGATTTGGAAGCAGGCCTTGCCGAAATCAAGTTGCCTTTGTACATAGTGTGAAACAATATATCTCTTTATTACTAAGTATTCCGCCCTGTCTACACAGTTATTCTTCCTACCTTGGACCTCCTACTTCATCATGGACTCGTGCACGACGTAGCCGTAGGGCAACAGCTGTGTGGGAAATCTGTTCCACATGACCGAACTAGAAGCGGAAGTGCGACGACCGACCATGGAACTCGTGCATATTGAGACATCGTCGGGCGGGGGAGGTGATAAGGCCGAGACGCTGTGCGTAAGCACAGTGGATATGGAAAGAGGCGCCAGGCGCATAGAAAGGTTGCAACGCGAAATTGATCTGGTGCACCTCAACGGAGAAGACAAAAAGGAATTTGCAAGACTGATCAGTGAATGTGAGAACATATTCCACCTGCAAGAAGACAAAATGCCATGTGTACACATGGTGGAACACCCGACTACTCTAAAGGAAGGGGTAACATCAACCGAATTGGCTCTAACCATTAGAGTATTAGATACAGTGTAATATTCACAATCTGGGCTATGTACGGATTCGTTATTACATACCCTAAGGAACAGGCTGGATTGGTTACTGGGCAAAATTGAGCTGCATAGACTAGTCCTTCCCAAATCAAGTAACGCATATACTAGATAATTTTCTGTTCCACCAAATCTCTTTTTGCCTTAACCTCACATACAGTTAGGTTATGTAATTAATTATGTATTAATATGACCCATGGCGAAAATCCTCGTCGAAGAAATTATCTGCCAAAATGAAACGCCCGAGTCGATTCTCTCAGATAATGGAACAAATTGATTGAGCTTGACGTTCAAGGAAGTATGCAATTTTCTACGGATAAAGAAGATCTAGACCACACCATACCATCCGGAAAGCAATGACTTGTTAAAACGTTCGATCGCATGCTCGTAGAATATCTTAAAAATTACATCTACAAGGAATCAAAAGAAAGGCTACGGACCGCATGGATGATAGCCAGATATAACGTACGTTACGCCAAGGAAAAGTGGAAATCGACCTACGACACGAAATCAGAACTAGAGGTATACCAAATGGGAGATAGGGTCCTATTGAAAAAAGAAGCCGTATGGCACGAGCATTCAGCGAAATTGACCTCGAAGTGGATAGGCCCTTACGAATTAATCGCAAGAAATTCGGCGGTTAATTATACCATAAAAATGGATCAGAAGACCATGGTGATCCACGTGAACTAACCAACGAATGATGAAAGAGAGCATGAAAAATCACTTAAAGTAACGCAAATCACGCAAGTAAACCTTACTCTAGCGGCGGACATGAGTATTTTAATGAAGGAACAAAGGTTAGACGAGGGCCTCACCACTATAAGCGTAATATTCGAGGCACTGCTACATGATGTAAAAGAATTGGTTTGGCTATTAGTCGAAATCGCGACCGGCAAGGTAAGCGAGGCGGTACTACCCCTGAAAAATTCGTAAAATACTTCACCGACGCATTGCCGCACCTACCAAAGGGAACCGCATTCCCTGTAGCGATCGAAAGCAACGAAGCGTCAGCTTTCATGAAACTAGCCGATGCGAAAGCTTCTAGTCAACGAAACGCTGTTTTAATACTCGAAATTTCCTTAATAGGCCAGAAGAAACTCAGCGTAAGTAAAGTATACCCCACACCTGTGAAGTCGGAGAACAGAGTACACTACTATATTGACACCACGGAAAATATCGTGACTGTGAACCAGGAAAATT
This sequence comes from Trachelus iudaicus, assembly GCA_030142595.1. NCBI lineage: Eukaryota > Metazoa > Arthropoda > Insecta > Hymenoptera > Cephidae > Trachelus > Trachelus iudaicus. The sequence continues at coordinate 10,511 of JARQTH010000411.1, read as the reverse complement.
GAAATTACCTCCGAATGACTAGCCTGGAACTGAGAAATTGTAAACATTTCCCGAATCGATACATATGTAATTCCCTGTATCCGTCGATACCTCTTGCGGACACAACACCATATGAAGTGCTGACGTCCGCGAAAATCAACACAGGCAGCGGCCTTCACTATCCAAAACGGATCTTGACTCTCGCGCATAGACTCGTAATCGCCATGCATCAGCCGTATAGAGAGTTATACGTAGCGCCCACCGATGAACCGATCAGCGTACCATGCGCTGAAAATCCCGCGTCCATGAAACTTTAAGATATAGGATTTCAGCTTGCGACGATTCGACGCATCACTCAGGTTTTCAACGAGGATTACTCGCTCCCGTTTAATCTCACTCTATCCAAGATTGAACAAGATATCCCCTCGTGAGTGACCAATGCAATCGGAGATGCGAAACTGGTAAAAGTGTTACGCAACCTCGAGGAGTTAACACACATCGGAACTCAAGTGTCTAACATTAAGGTAAACCTGGACAATGACAACCAGCATTATGAACAGTACTACCACAGTCTAGGTTTTTACTCATTGGGAACAATAGTGCCAATAGTATTGGTTTGCTTCGTGATTTAACAATGCTACAAGCGAAAGCGCGATGTGGCACCGATAGCACCGGTTACCACGCCGGGTCCGATACCACTATCGGTAAACGTACAATTGAAACCGAATATCTAGGCCAGAAAACCTGTAAATTGCACTGAGCAGAGTACGCTCGAGAAACTTCCAATCAGGACCCACGTAACCAGACCAATGCTACGGGCAGATCACCCAGATAAGCTTACGGAAAAATTTGTACTTGAATAATTATGGATGCTACGCACCAGCATTGTAATAATTGTACCCGACATATGAATCGAATCCATCAGAAAAGAGGCGAACGCTAGGGAACAACGAGAAAAATCTATGTGTGATTTTTCCTTAAAGGCCATTCTACAATGCAACGGGACACGGGACACGGAACACGTACCACGTCGCGGTATTTAATGGTATTATTGCAAAATTCTATTAGATCCTCCAATTAAGAAGGAGAAAATCCCCCCGATCATGGTCAAAAGTACTCCCTTTTTCCCGACTCTACTCAAGTGCCGACCAATCCAGTAATCAGTAGGAGGTCATGCACTTGACGCCTTGTATCAGCCAAAATATTGTCAGCTACGACACGGCCATTCTGACAAGTCAAACGTCCGCGTGTGAATTTCTATAGTAAAATAATTCTGAACCGGTAATATTTGCTCGGTCAACCTGACTAACCAGATAACCGATTTGCAAAGGAAATAGTCAGTGCTGCCGTGATCATTCTTCCTTATTTCCGGTAATGACAAACCTCTATCCAACAATTTCAGTCTGGCATCTTATCCATCTGGTACCGCACATGTCAGTACTTTCATCTAATACTGACAGGATATTATAATATCACTTCCATCCAGTGATAGGGTACTTCCATGCTGTAGTATTAAGCGCCACATCACTTCCATCCAGTGATAATCTAAATTTGTACATCCATCCAGTACTATTGAGTATCATATCACTTCCATCCAATGATAAATTCGTATTTCCATCCTATGACCGCGGACCGACCTTCGCGACCAGTTGACACTCCGAGAACCGTGCCTCGGTGTTACAGAACTCGCAAGGTGGTAACAGGACTTTCGAACAAAAGATTATGCTCACTTTAAGTTTTTAAGTTTTTTTTTTATCTAACTCAAATATCATATTTATTTGTACTTACAGTATACATTGTAGAAAGCAAAAAAATCTATTTAATTAATCCATTTAACTTAACACTGATTCTCAGTCCGTGCTCTGGTTTCCAAATATTTTCTCTCGTCGAAAGAAGCCTGACTCTCGAGCATCTTTCTTAGACGATCATGGGGGTATTTATAGTTGCGTTTACAGTTTAAAGACGTCAAAACGTATCTGTCACCTGCCAGAACTTCGATGACTTTAAAAAGGCCCCGATATTTAGCGTCAAGTTTCGTCTGATGGCATTCTTCGTTTTGTAATAAAACAAAATCGCCTATCTTAAATTTGTTTACTTGGGCCTTAGTGCTGTCGAACCTCTTTTTTTCGTATTCCGCGCTTTTCTCAATGTTCTCTACGGCCTGTTTCATAATTTGAAAAAGATCAATTTCGGATTCGTTTTGGTCGGGTAACATTATTTCTAGAGTTCTAGCGACTCTGCCTATCATGAGCTCTAAAGGACTAGACTTGGTGACGCGATGGACCGTGCAGTTTAGAGCCAGTTGGATTACAGGTAACGCGTCCTGCCAAGAACGATCTCTGCTGGTCTCTGTTGCTGTAAGCATGCTTTTTAATGTGCCCATGACACGTTCCACCTGACCATTAGCTCGCGAACCTCCAGTGGAAATCAGATGCAAGCTGATGCTATGTGATTCGCAAAACTCGCGGAATTCTCCGCTAGCGAAGCAACGACCTTGGTCAGCTATTACACGCGTCGGTGTGCCGAATAAAGAGACACTAGTCCTGAGTGCCCTGATACTACTGGTGGTATCAATATGCAAGGTGTGGTGTAGTAACACGAATTTAGTGAACGCATCGATTAGGACATAAACGTATTCCTTCTTATCGTTTTTCCCGCTTAATTTTCCTGTAGCGTCAATATGCACAGTGTGCCAGGGAACTGCTACTTTTGGTATCGGGTGTAATTCGGCTTGAATCTTACCTGAGTGAGACTTGGAGGTTCTACAGGTAATGCAGTTGTCGACGAATTTTCTGACGTACTTGGACATGTTATCAAACCAGTATAGATTATAAATCTTTTCAAGGGTTTACTTCCAACCCAGGTACATTAGGGACTCGTGCACGTCATTAATAATTGACCATCTGAATGTCCTAGATACCACAGGTAAACATCGCGTTCTGCCGTTTCTTTGTATTTTGCGATAAAGGACTCCCGAACGCAATTCGTATGTTTTAGCTATGCCGTCGGCAAGTTTTTAATTGGCCAGGTCGGCTATGGTTTTAGAGATTTCTTGATCGCGTTGTTGTTCCGCATGCAACGAGTTCTTGCCTAAGCTAGTCACGTTAACCTGTCTCTGTTGAACTTTATCTGGGTTAGTATTAGGCAGTTTCGGCAGAGGGTTTCTCGAGAAGAAATCTGCATGGCACATTCGTTTGCCGTTCCTATATACGATGTCGAAATCAAATGCTTGTAGGAAGGCCCACCACCTATGCACTCTGGGGATAAGGTATAATTTCTTGCGTAAGGATTGTAGCCAGTTACAATCCGTAATTACGCTAAACTTGCGTCCGTACAAGAAATGTCGAAAATGTTTAATAGCATTGACAACCGCAAGAGTCTCGAGCTCATAAGAATGATATTTAGATTCAGCCGTTGATGTACGTTTACTAAAGTACGCTACCACATGGAATTTGTCATCCTTTTTTTTGCATAAGTATCGCACCATATCCGACCGAGCTTGCGTCGGTATGTACTTCGATGGGGCAATTTGGATCAAAGATCATTAAAACAGGTTTGTTCGTCAGTATAGAAATTATTTTTTGCCTAATAGACTCATGTGACGCTTTCCAGTCGATTCGCCCTTTAATAGAAGTTAGTCGATAGAGAGGAGCCATAATTTGGGAAAACTTGGGTACAAATTGTCGAAAGTACGAAGCCAGTCCTATGAATTGCCGCAGCTGGGTTGCCGTTTCTGGTGGTGGTATGGCAGTCAGAGCATCTATTTTTTTGGAATTTGGTCTAATTTGGCCACCGCTAACCTCAAGCCGGACAAACACTACGCTTCGTTTGAGAAAGGAACATTTAGAAATCTTTAATAGGAACCCGGCCTTAGTCAATACTTCCAGGACCGGGCGAAGTCTATCCAAACCTTCCCTAACGTTAGCACCTACTATAAGTATGTCGTCCATATAGACAACAAGAAATGAATAGGCCAGTTTACCCAGCGCCTTGATGACCGCGCGTTGGAACACGGATGGCGCGTTGCGCAATCCAAAGGGCATGGTCAGGTATTCATAATGACCGTCGGGCCTGACGAAGGCCGTTCGCTCGACGGAGTTTGGATGAACAGGGACTTGGTGAAACCTGCTAGACATATCCAAAATAGGAAAGAAACTGCCATCATGCAGCCTGGCGATCTGGTCGGTGATCACAGGGAGGGGATATCTATCCGATATAGTGTTGTCGTTCAACTCGCGATAATCTACGCACATCCGGTCAGAGCCATCTTTCTTCTTCACGAGGAGTATAGGACTCGCAAATGGAGAGCAACTAGGACGAATAATTTGATTGGCTGGAAGTTCATTAATCCTACCGCGGACAATTTGCTTTTCTTCCTGGCTCAATCTGTAGGGTCGTCGATAAACGGTCTTATTGGCGTCCTTTAAACGTATTTGCATTGGTTCGATATTTAGACGACCGCACGGCGTACCGCGAACAAAGGAGTCTCGAAATTCGTCCAGAATCGTCAATAAATCCGATCTATACTTCGGAGAGATATCCGTGTCAATATCGTCGAAGTTAATTTCCTTGGGTTCACTCATAGCACACGTGTCATATGGACTGCTAGTCCCTGGCTCAAAAACTCACGGCCAACCATAATATCGTGTCTTTGGCAACAATCAGGCAACACATGGAACAAAATTTCGAGAATAATTTCGTCAATCTCAACTACTGATAGAACTTGTAGAGTGCTAATTACACTACTCTGGCCGATACCGGTCATGGTAACTACATTATTAAATCGTCTACCACACATCTTGACAGATATCGACTCCCTTATGAGAGAGCATTCGGCTCCAGAATCGTAACTGAATAAGAAAAACGAACCAGATTGACGTAGCGTTCCCGAGGGTGCGTTGCCCACGCACAGATTCACTCGTCGTTCGGATGACATTTCTCCCTTGCTGTTGTCTTACTTCTCGCCGGTACCTGGACAGCGCGAAGCATAATGCAACCGCCCTGCACTTGAAACAAGTGATCGACGACTTCGCAGGTGTGGGGTTGACGCCTCTACCCGATGGTTGTGCGTTAGGTGTGCTTGTCCTTGAGCCTCTTCGAGAGTTATCCTTTTTAAAGCGACACTCCGAGGATTTGTGTCCCATCTTGCTGCAGGTGAAACATCGAATGGATGTAGTTGGCGGCGTCGGCCTGGGGTTCAGTGTACATTCCAATACGTGGCCATGCTGCCTTGGTATAACATGTTTTTGTTTCTTTTTCGGGGGGATCCCCTGGTATGAAGTCACGGCTGGTTTTGTCGGTGATTTCATTTAGTTCTGACACATCTTCTGTGTCATAGGGTTTCCAGCTTTTCTTGGTGTTGCGGAATTCCTCATCGCCGCTGCTTAGATCTCCAAACAGCTGCTGTATGTGGATGGTGATGAATAGACCCTTTCAGTTTTGATGCGTCTATTGGCTTTCCGGATGTTGGTGGCGGCTTTGTTTCTATTGGCTAGTATCGTGAGATTCTGAAGGTGCTGATGTATATTTTGGAATTCGGATCGGACTAAGTGGGTCGGTTTCCCAGCAGTTCCGACAGATGATGCTGGTCTTCGTGCAGTTTATCTAATTTGATATTGTAGTGTTCAGCGTCGGCTTCTGTGAGTATTCCAAAAAGAGCTTGACTTACAGTGCCTATGAATCCAAATGGTGCACCGCACTTCTGGCGTTTTCCTCCTTCCTTGATTTCTCCAACAATGCCTTGTAAAAGATCCTCAGCCTTACGAGAGTCAGCAAGTCTAGCTATAAGTGGGTTATTTCTTCTCGAGCTTCGCAAGTCGTAAATTGCATGGATGAGTATTGTTTATTTGCTTCGAGATGCTTATTTGCCACGTCGAGAGACGTGGTGATTAATTTTACTCGAAATATGTTTGCCAAATTTTTGAAAAGCTCGCTGGTAAAACAGGTTCCTTTATCCGTTAGGATAGCTTTAGGTGTTCTAAACTGGCTTATAAAATGTCGTGCAAATGCGTCCGCGATAGTTGTAGCTCGTATATTGGGAATAGCTACTGCGAGACAATATTTGGTTAAATTATCATGCAGGGTCAAAATATACTGGTTCCCGTTCGGGGTTTCTGGTAGAGGACCTACAGTGTCGAGAGAGATTTTATGAAATGGTTCCAAAGGTGTGTCGGTGATGAGCATTGGTTCTCGCGTCTTCATGCGAACTAATTTTTGTTTCTGACAGCTATCACAACTCCGGATATATTCCTGAATTTGATGATGCATGTCCGGCCAGTTAAAACGTTCTCGTATCCTTCGGTACGTTTTAGTAACGCCTTTGTGTCCCCCGGTGAGACTTCGTGATGTTTCTTTATAATTTCTCGACGGAGATCTGGTGGTGGTGTCTCGATGATTCCCGCGCAAAGAGTGATTTTACTCTCATAATCTTCGAATGCTATCTTTATGCATTGTATTAATGTTCATATTGGCATTTCGTCGAGTCCGTTCCCTTTAGCGGGGATTCTGACATTGTCGACTTTGGATTTTTTCATAGCGATTTTTAATGCTTCCAGAGCTAATTGAACTTCTTTCGTTGTTGGTTTCTCATAGCAATAGTTCGTGTGTATCAAAGTGTATATTCGCTTGGTTCCTTGTCGAGAAATGAAGACGTGTTCCCTTCTGGGTTTTTCTGCCGATATTTTGTTCTGATCAAGGTAATTCAATTCCTTGAACGTTCGGTTTACTGAGTTCATTAATTGACCGTCGGCTGGTAGGAAGTGGGCCAGCTTACCTTCTTTTCCTGTAAGAGCGGTCTCTGATTTACTGATCTCGCATTCAATGTCCGAGTCATCGCTTGAGGATGATATGTCAACCAGTGGTAGTATGACTCCCTTTTGTTGCGATGGTGGTTCGTGGTTGTTATCTATGCACGTGTCTATCACTGTCTCTGGATTCTGATTCCTGGCTCCTGGTGTTGATCGTGCTGTTCGTTGTAGACTACGTCGAGGAGTAGGCATGAAGGAAACTCTTCGTTGTGTGTATTGTTTGATTGAACTTGGCGTACTGCCTGCAATGATTATAGGATCCTGTGAGTTTTCGGTGGTCCTCTTCGGTGGTGCTACGTTTTCCAAGGAAGGTAAGGTTTGAGATATTTCCTTAATTTTTGCTTGGCTTCGTGCAGGGTTAAGTCTCCTAGATCTTCATATATTTGCCTGGCTTCATTCTCGTCCTGCGCAAAGTCTGCCCTTTTTAATTCGTCTTGGGGAGATTCCATAGCCTTCCCGTACCACCAGAAGGTATCTATTTGGGTTAGGTTCATGTCATCGTCGGATGATGTTTCTGACGCTGAGCCCAGTGCTATTATTTCTGGATCTTTGTTAAATAGATGTTTCAATCTTTCTACTATCAACTGATCTTTCGTAGGTTCTGACTCGTCATCGTTATAGGTCTCTTTAAACACGCTTCGGAGATCGAAGTTCGGTAAAGGAGATGGTTCGCTGTTAGCCTCTTCGATTTCCTCTTCTTCCAGTATTGCTTCGGTCAGCAGGGAAGCTAACATGCTTCTATTTCCAGTGTCTCCATGATAAGTATCGTTGTCTGTATGTAGCGAGCTAGTGGATGACTCGTTGTAATTCACAGTTGGCAGTGATCTTGTTTTCATTCGCTTCCCAATTGTGCTGTCTTCTAGGCTGATTTTCCTATGATGTGGCAATGTCTTATATGATACGTCCCCTTCCTTAGGTTTTATTGGGTAGAAGAGCACTGCTGGATTGCGGGATAGTGCGTCTGCATTTAGGTTGATTTTACCCGACTTGTATGTGACCGTGTATTCGTAATCAACTAGTTTAAGTCTCCATCGCATCAGTCGTGAACTGGGGTCCTTGACGGAGTGTAGCCAGACTAGCGGACGATGATCTGTTACCAAAGTGAACTTGTGACCGTATAGATAGAGTCGGAAGTATGCTACAGCATAGATGATAGCAAGACACTCCTTTTCAGTTGTCGAATAGTTGGTTTCTGCAGAGTTTAGAAGTCTCGAGGTGTATACTATTGGCAGGTCTTGACCAATTTTTCCTTGACTCAGAATATCTCCAATAGCGTAGTCAGAAGCATCGGTTGTTACGACGAAGGGCTCGTTGAAATTTGGGTATTGGAGTATGGGTTCTTGGCACAGCATATATCTCAGGGTTTCAAAACCAGCTTGTTGTTCGAATCCCCAATGAAAAGTTACTTCTTTCTTCAGCAGGTTTCTCAGAGGTCTCTCTATTTTAGAGAAATTTGCAATGAACCTTCGATCCTACTAAACCCAGAAACTGTTTAATGTTGATCTGATTTTTGGGTATGAGAAAATTTTTGACTGCTATCAGTTTCTTTGGATCGGGACGAACTCCTTCTTCTGAAAGTATGTGGCCTAAATAAGTGACTTCTTTACGAAAGAACTCGCATTATCCGGTTGAAGTGTTAATCTATGTTCCTTCAGTCGCTGGAGCATAGCTCGGACCTTGCATCCATGTTCTTTAAGGAACGATGCGAAAATGACGATATCGTCTAGGTACACGAATAGCTCTGTTCCTTGTAGTACAGTTAGAACTTGATCCATTAACCTCTGGAATGTCGCTGGTGCGCTTTTGAGGCCAAAGGGCATTCGGATGTACTCGTAGTTCCCATAGAGTGTTGTAAATGCCGTTTTTGTTCTGTCCTTAGGATCATTCCTCTCTGGTGGAATCTGCTAGCTAAATCGAATACAGAGAAATATTTAGCGCTACCGACATGGTCTAATATTTCTGTGATGCAAGGTAGGGTATAAATATCTCCAACCGTTTTTTCATTAAGCGCTCTGAAGTCAATCACTATTCTCCACCTTGGGTTTTCTTGTGAATCGGCCTTTTTGGGAACAATCCACAGAGGTGAGTTGTATGGTGATGTGGATGATTGAATGACGTCACTTTCAAGTGAGTTGATGATTTGACGTTTGATCTCCTGTTCATGAATTGGCGGATACCGATACTGCTTAGTATGAACCGGTGTTTCATCTATAGTAGATATTGTATGAACGACTGTTTTTGAAATTCCTAGTTTGTCTCCGGTCAGGTGAAATTGATCCGCAAAGTCGTTAATGATGTCAGCTATGTGTTCCTGCTCTTCCTTATTGAGGTGATCCAACCTTAAAACCTTCTGAATTTGACTAAAACGTTTCTTGGGGTCAATGGTTACTTCTCCATTGGAATCTCCTGCTTCTCCTTCTGAAAGGAATTCAAAGGGTTCCAGCATCTGAGGATCTAATTCGAGTTCTTGAATTTTATTGCTGACATTAGTTGCAATAGAATAGCAGATTCCTTGGCGATTGGTCACTAGGTTTTCTCCGATTATAATATCTCTGGGAGTTTTTATTCGGGGAAGGTATCCTTCGGTGATCTCTGTATTCGCTATCCTTAACGCAACTTGTTGTCGAGAGCGGGCCTTTATGACGTGCTTGGTTTTCCGTGCTGAATATGCTGCCATCTTTGTTTCTCCAGTTTGAACAAATGGCTTTGGTCGTATCGGGTTGTCATCTGTCACTATTGTTTTATGGTGGAAAGATATTTCTGCATTATCTTGTGTGAAATACGCGACTCCAAGTATTCCGCTGTATGGCCAAGAGGATCCTTTGACCACGTAGAAGAATACTTTTCGACTACCGATGGTTAGTAACACGGCTCCCACCGTGGTGACGAAATGTCCTGATACGCCTTCAACGTCAATTATTTCCTTGTATTCTAATTTTGCGTCTTCGTTAAGACTTTCCTGTTGGATTAAGTTGACTGAGGATCCCGAATCAATCAGAAAGATATTCTCCTTTTTTCTTAACTCGGGGACTTGGAGGATGATGGTCGGTGGAGGAGCTTCCTTGACGTAATATTCTAGTCTTCCTTGGGTGTCCTCCTTTCCGTGAACCTCACGGTCTTTCCTTCCTCCTTCGTCTTGGATTTCTTGTCTCTCACCGTGTTTGGAACGCGGTGAGGGCCTTGCGAGTTTAAAGAACCGGTGCATTCCGTAGACGATGATCTATGGCGATTGGATCTTCGATGATTTCTGTCGCTACTTTGTGACGGGGATTTTGCTCGAGATTTTCGACAAGTTTTTCCGTCATAACGCTTGCTATCGCATTTCCAACAAAATAGTTTTTTTCGCTGCTTCCGACGTTCGGGCGTTTTCTCTCTGTTCCGATCGCGAGACCTCGAAATGTCGGTGGATGCTAAGGAGGAACGATACCTCCTTATATGCATTCCGTAGGTGCGATGATGATTAGCTCTTTCGTCGTCACTGGATTCGGAAGCAGAGCTCGCGCTTGAATTTGAACTAGAGACATCCCGGTGATGTCTTTTGTGATACCTATCCTAGAGCTTGGAGAGTTTGGGTACGAAACTCGCTTATGTGATCGCCTACTCGTATGGTTTCTTCTGGATCTCCGGTAGTCATAAGGTTCATCACTGCCATAATTATTGCGAGCTCGCTTATGATTTTTTATTTTCCTTTCTAGTTCCATGACTAGGTCGAATCCAGCATCTAAC
>JARQTH010000410.1:61275-76893 GCA_030142595.1 Trachelus iudaicus | reverse complement strand
TGGTTCATTACTCGGGAGATCACCACGCACAATGCCATGTAAACCGTGTCCGTTAATTTTGAAACACCCTGTATAAAAAAACTATGTGCAATAAATAAATAAAATTAATGTTTCTACTAACTATAATGAGTTCTTTATTATCTTTAAAAAACAATAAATATAATAATACTATTACAAACAATCAAAACGAGCAATAATTTTTCAAATAGCATGGTGTCCGAATATTAATACGAGTCACTGTATACTAAACAGCCAATAAGGACAGGTGGACCATCACGCCGGCCATTACAAGCGGAAATTCGAAATCGTCTGCTGTCGTCACCGAAATTAAATCGCATTTGTTTGATGTGAAGCTAAACACATATACTGATTGCATGAAAATAATAGAAACAGCATATGGGGATCGGGAATGTCTTTGGCTATCTGTCCTTTTATCTATGGGAGATGGCACTGTTACCTGCTTCAGAAATATTTTTTATTAGGCTTCCCCTTACTTGAAAATATTTTAGATGCCTATCACGTTGCCATCTTAAATTTTTAGGTAGTTTTATAGTCATTTGTTTAAAAAATAATATTTTAAGGTTGGTGCCCAAGTCTGCGACGGGCAGAGGGGAGACTCCTATGCTTTTATATTGCATGACGTCATCACTACCAACCTACTTATATCAAATATTCGTGACTTTGATTTCGGCACTACCGTGTATGACAAAAGGCCCCATGCAACACAAAAGCATACAAGAAGCACGAGCGAGGACTAGTTCGCTGCCGCGCCACCAGATGGCCACTGAAACTCGCAAGTAAAATCGGAAGACCCTGGGAATAATTCGTCCTTCGGTGTTGCTGTTGCTTCAATGCGATTTCGACGTTATTTTGTATTCTGCATCTTGTGTCCAGCATCTCTCATCCTTCAGAGAAGCATTATTTTTAGACCATGTCGTCCGTTGAAAAGTCTGTGGTTTTGTTTCCATTACAACACCAATCTAGCGTCCTCCGCCCGACCACAGAATCCAGTAGCGCAGCGTTAGCCAGGGGGTTGACACTCCAATAGGCTGTACTGAAACATAGCATACTTATAAAACCTACCGATCAGATAGCGCGGCGGTAACGTACGCATGCGCAGTCGCCATCTTGGAGAAAATAAGTTTGTGTGTAAACAAGTCACTGTGTGTTACTGTCTTCCGATTTGGCGACGGCTTTGCATATACGAACTTACGCTGCTGAATTTTAAAGTGTGTTCAGTACAATTACAGTGCTGAGTTTTGTCTTTGACTGTGATTGTGAACATACAGACTGTTTACTTACTGGAACTTTTGTGGGCGGCGATTTACAAGAATTACGGCAACTAGACGAAGGCTACGCGACTCGTCTTTCCAGGCTAACCGTATTTTATACTTTCTTACTTTTCTATTCTTATTTGTCTACTCTGTTTTCTTCTCTCTTATTTTTCTTCCACTTTTATATCTTAGAGCTTCATAATGCTTCCTTCGAAGAAAGACTTTTCCTCTTCTTTTTCCTGGTTGTACATCGGTGTGCCTACAAGTGGGATCTCATTGCTTCCCAAAAGGCTTGGAGTTATCGAAGGCCTGCGTATAAGCAATGTGCAACCCCTTGTTGAGGAACATTGATTCATAGCTTTTAAATAAAAATTATCATTTGTGTAAACTACATTTTTCCTCTAAAGTCTATATACCTCATACTGTGAAGGCAAGACTGAGGAAATATGTAGTACCATCATTGCGTCTACCAAATGATTTCAATGTACGTGTTACTACAAGTGCGTCTGTAGTAACAGATTTTATCTTCATTCAATAAATAACTTTTTATACCATACATAATTATACATTTATTTTATTTCAGGTACATGCAATTCAACCGATAAACATGAGACCATATCAATTGTGCATATTTTCTATTGCACCACATATTAACGTTTTAGGACGTTTAGTATCAACGCAATACTCGAGGTCTATGGGGACCTCGAGCCAGAAGGCGGGGAGGAGTTCATTGTGACATTTTTGTTACACTATATATATCTATATATATCTATATCTATATATACCCCTGTATATCTATATATATATAGAGGTACACCTATATATATCACGTTACTTATAAAACCTACGGATCAGATGGCGTTGCTGCTTATGCTAACAGTCTATAGCACGGGAGTGCCGTGTCTCCAATAAGTGGTCTGTAGCGTTAGCTATCTTGGAAAATTAGCAGAGTCTGGTCGCTCTCGCTGCTCGATTCAACTGTAGTCGGAAGTGTTGGCTTCCGCAACATCAAATCATTCCTGACACTTGAAAGACACTGATAGTCATAGTCTTCACCAAAAAATCTGTATTTGTCTTTAGAAAAACTGCCATGAACGATGCTAAATAATTGAGTGCATGATCGTTTTCATCTTCTTCTTTATCAGTTTACACCAAAGATACCAATGAATCAATTGCCTTCCTTTCTTTCCTTATGGCTGTATCCCCAATGGGGGACATGTGCCAGTAACTGGTCCTAATAATCAAGGATTGGAAGTTCGAGAATAGATGGCGATGTACCTTGCGAGACGGGCCTTATTCAACTCAGTGTGAGGACCTACAAAGTTTATACACCAAATCCGAACAAACTGAATCCACATGGCTACGGCCGCCTCTTATGAATCAATTGAACGATGAAAATTTGCCAATAATCCACCGTCAGCCCCATGACCTAATTATATGAGGAACATTAAAAAAAAATATGAATCAACGATAAAATCAAAACTCACACATGCTTCTTGTTCCAAATACATCTTTCGTTTTTTTCTTATTATATATCGCAGTACCTTCATTTGCTATAATAATGAGCATTATCAATGCTGCTGTGAATTCGACAGCCTCGCATGCCGAAACATCATCTTCATATTTGTGATTATTATCTGCTTTGGTACGACATTTCACACTGCAGTAGAGTGTACGGCCGCCTCTTATGAATCAATTGAACGATGAAAATTTGCCAATAATCCACCGTCAGCCCCATGACCTAATTATATGAGGAACATTAAAAAAAAATATGAATCAACGATAAAATCAAAACTCACACATGCTTCTTGTTCCAAATACATCTTTCGTTTTTTTCTTATTATATATCGCAGTACCTTCATTTGCTATAATAATGAGCATTATCAATGCTGCTGTGAATTCGACAGCCTCGCATGCCGAAACATCATCTTCATATTTGTGATTATTATCTGCTTTGGTACGACATTTCACACTGCAGTAGAGTGTACGTGCACATGAAGTACAGGGTATGGGAAAAAAGCAGTGTTTGAGACGATTATGGCAAGTAAACGCATTCAGCGGATCCCTTGGGCGCCAGCTGCATCCTTACACCAACCCGACTCGTCGGGCCTTTAATTTCTAATCCGCCGCACGTTAACTCGGAGAGTCCTCTCGACCGGCTCTTCCCACTAGCTCTTACTCAACTTGGTAGAGGGGGGGACTTCTCTTTATTACAAATATCAATATTCATGATTTTAATTTTCAGCCTATTGTTTTTAGGGAGTACAACAGAATAATCAGGCCCCAATTCTGCTTCAATAGTCTCCGCCACCCTTCTTCTGTCTTCTTTACTGCTGCATCCAATTATAACTTTACCATTCACTGCTTTCTTCATTGTACACTTAGTTATATTTAGATCTTGGACATTGATTTTGTTTTTTATTATAGTTTTAGTAACATTAGCGTCCGTACTAAACTTTGGCCTCACAACAATAACTGTTTCATTATTCTGTCTTTGAATTGGTTCTGTACTTTTTGCTATTGCTGTTGCATAAGTATCAACAATCCTGCGGGTGACACCATTGACATGCAGGTTATCCGAATTTTCTGACACAGCAATAGGGGTCCTGTTTTTGTGCAATCACCATAAAGTTTCTTATTAGGGTTTTCATATCTTTCATTTCACTTATGATTGCGTTCATTTCAGTTTTTATTTTGTTTTCCAACGATGAGAGTTCAATTATTAGAATATCCTTCACTGCACTTTTAAACACACCATTCAGTTTATTCATGTTTTTTAACTCCTCAATTTTTTCAGCTAAAATTTCAATTTGATTAGTAATTGAAAAGAACTAGACTATTTCCCACAATGAAACGCAAATCTTTCCTCTGGGCCTGAGTTGCCCTTAAATAACTCGACATTTTCTTCAGGTATGTGAGCGGATGCTCGTTACTTGTGCCCTTAAATGTCGGTGGTCTGATTGATATGGAGTTGGGTCTTAGAAGGCTATTCCTAAAACTCTCAATTTACCTACTTTCTATCAAATTATGGCAGTTTCTCTGTTGAGGGCCTCTGCTGACTTCGTAGTATGACATTTTTTCTACTTGTTCCCTGAGATCCTGTAGAATATTTACTAATTTATGATGTTTGATTTCTAGATCTACAATGTCTATCCTGGTACTCGCTAGGTGTACCTGTTGTCTTTGCTGAGCTTCTTGGTGTTCTTGTGCTGACTTCTGCATTTCTGATTGGATTATTTTTAACAAATTCCTTGGTAGTCTTTTTTCGATAATTTTTCTCAGTTCGTCATTATCGCATTCTAGATCGCGTACCCTATGTCTTGATTCTATCAGCGTTTTTGCTGTTGCGTCGGGATCTACAGGGTTTTGTGCAAGGATTTCTGCCAAATCTAGCCCACTTGCTAGGTTCACCCCTCTTACCGGGTTTCTATTTATATTGTGTCTGGGATATGTATCCACGTGACTTTCCATAATAATATCTTCAGAATCTGCAAATCGTACGACTGGAGTTCGTCGATTTTCCTCCGTTTGTTCGAGTGCAGTACTGGCAAACAATGTCTCAGTTTCATCGAGAAGTCTGTGAGTTTGATACCCTGTGTCTTGAAAATTATGTTCCTTATGCTCGGCCATATCTAAAGTTTTCACTTGTTTCGATAATTAAGCCTTTTTAATTGCGCCAGCCCCACATTGGGCGCCAATTGTAACGTTTTTCGATATTGCAATTTCGTACGCTCCTTGCGGGTGTACAAAATGGGATGTAGGTAAGTGCTCGGGGCTGGCGCCTTTAAGAATGCAGGCGACACAGGAGTATATAGTAAAGTAAAATAACAAAGTTTTATTAAATAATCGATAATCGGTACAACAGTTTTATAATCGATGTCAATTACCCAGTCTCAATCAAATGTCGGTATTGTAGGAAAAAGATTGTCAATGAGTCGTCCTATACTTGTTTTCTATTCCTGTCTCATTCTGACCTGTTTGTGCATTACAGAGGGTATGCCTGTGTTGGTCCTGTAGCCCTAGTAGCGCTTTTCCTATCTATTGGCTATGGCACTGTGTGCGACTCAACTACTGACGGCGCGGATGATAGATCAAACAAAAATGGCGCTAACTGAAGTTTCTGAGGTAGATCGCGGTGGTCGCCTCAGAACTTTGACAATGTTTATTTAAGTGTCGATCTAGCCTGAATAGCGAATGCTAATGTGCGGTGGCCGTCGACAAAATTGTGTACTGTGGTTTTACGAAAATAATATGCTCTATCCCAGAGACCATAAATCGAGCTAACTGATTTACGATTTTACGATGCGTTATCCTTTCGGATTGAATTTACGCTGACTTTACTTTTCTTGCGCGGCACTGCTTTTTGAATTTGGACTTAGTTGTCTAAATTGAATTGAAAGCTATTATTTATTTGATTGAAATGCTAAATTGATTAGCGAGAAGCGGTAATCCTCTAGCGGATTTTATTTTTATTATTTCCCGCAGATTTACTTTCAGGAGCTGTTTTTCATCTTTCGGCTAGTGTTGACACTAACCACGCGTCCTTATTGTTTACTTGTAACGGGTTCGCTCTCGCTACGGGAGTACCGAGATGGTGATCGATTTGTTACGTTACATTACATTGAGAAGGTTGTTTATAAAAAATTGAATTGGGTATACAGCGAAGTAGGTGGATGCTGCATACTGAACTGCTCGACCTCTGCAAAAAATAAATTCTGTATGTTCCGGATTCCACAAAATCTCGTGGAAAGGAAAGCGTATTTAGAACGTATGAATATTATTTTATATCAATATTCTTTTATAAATAATAATTTAGTAAATATGGAAATATTCATTTTCATTTATTTCTTCCATTAATTGGTGAGAAAGCTATTCGCGCCTTTTTTTTCAATTCGGTTTCCGGTTAGCCCCAAACGGACTGCACCAATCAACCAAAGCACCAGAGGGACTCTAGAGCGTGCGCTCGTCACACGATTGTAGGGAACCTAGCATATCAGTTCCAACCTAAACGGAACAGTCAATAGTAGCCGGGCTGCACGGCGACCAATCAACGCGGATCTGATATAGTGTGTAACGCGACACCGCTGCAGGACGTAGGGTTTTTTAGAACGACGGGAAAGAGAAGCTTCGAGAGGGTCTGTAGTTCCCGCCTGTCTGATCATAATAAAGTGCCTTGTATCATTTATTAAGAAATAAAGCTTTTATTATGTGTCCTGTTGTAAAGCACTATTACACATTTAAGTGTGGGTAGAGCAACATTTTGAAAACCCCACACGGTTATGTTGACTCGAGCGTTGACTGGTGACGAAAGTACGAAGCTCGGACAGGAGCGTCATGGCTGCAGTATTTGGGGGTTCCTTCGTAAAGGGTGCCAGACACCTCAGAAAATTATCAAGACAATATTTTTATTATAATGTGCTCGTTCAGTGCTTCTTCCCCATTAATTTTCTTATGTTGTTTTGTAGCACTTTGATGCCAGTACTGACCTTCTGCTTACGTTGTACTTGCTTCAAATGAGGTAAGTAAGTGTCTCCCAGTGCATTTGAAAAATGATGGTGATTTGATAACTATGGCATTTTTGTATAAGTCATATGATGCTTACAGTCTATTACCTTTTCTATATTGTTGATTGCACCGAGTCTACCCATTTGAACACTATCAACCCCAGTCACACTCAGATTCACATACTACAAGTTGTCAACTCTAACCATGCATTTGGTGAACAAGTCTATATTTTCTACATGGAAACTATTGACCTTCAATCTGCAAGATTGATTTTCCATTTGCTGTTTGTTATATCCATGATCTTCGTGGACAAAGAAAGTCACATCGCTGTTCTCTCTGAAAATTACAATCCTCTGATTGTAGCACATTTTTTTTGTGGAACTTTCAATCCCAATCATGCATTTGAGAGACATAATGTGGATTATATCTGAGTCCTTCTATGCAGAACAACGAGATTGATTCATTGTACAATGAATTCGTATCCTCTTCTCGTTGGATAATTGGCTTCATCATCGGCACGTACTTCATTGTATGTCCTGTAATGCATTTCCTGCCTACGTCCTATCTCTGGCCCCAACAGTGGATGCCGCGGATCTATTGGGCGCCAGGTGCATCCTTGCACCAGCCCGACACGTCGGGCCTTTAATTTTTAATCCGCGGCGCGTCGATTCCGGGAGTCCTCTCGACCGGCTCTTCCCCCTAGCTCCTACTTCGCCGTGGTAAAGGGGAACGTGAGGGCGGCGAGATTGCACAGGAATCAGCCGGCCTTTTCGAAATAAGCGACACGGTTGACTTTTATTCTAACAATCACCATTTATTTAAACTGGGTAAACGAGTACAGTCGGGTGGTGCTAACGGACGCGACTCGACACAATCCTGACAATGGACGCGGTCGCGGTTGGTCATCCTCTCACGTTGTCGGAGGCGCGAATCTCCTAGTGCGAGAGCATGTGGCGGGCCCGCGGCTCCCACTCCGCGTGCCACGCTGCACCGGCGGATGAACCTTACCCCCCTGCCGGCGCGCGGCTTCGCCCAGAAAAGATATCGGGGTGGACTCACCAACTTCCTTAGGCTCCAATCTCGTCGCTGGTCGCCTGGCTCTTTCCCGTCCTTCCGATTCCCTCGCCTGTCTGTGTCTCCACAGCCGCGTCGCACTGCACTTGTCAAAATCGGGTCCAGGGGAAATGCCAAGTCGTCCAATTGCAATCTCTCACCGTCACTCTCTCTTGCACTGAATCCACTCCAAAAAAAACTCTACTCGCTCTCTCGCACTCTCGTTATCTCCGTTGCCGGTTCTACACGAAGTGTCTCCCTTTTTGGGCCCCCGGCCCGAGGATCTCCGGAGATTTCCGACTTCGCCCGAACTCCTCCGGTCGCTCTTCATTTTTCGGCGCTCATCGCCCGCCGGTTCTGGGCGGCGCCGAGCTCACCCGAACTTGCCCGATCTCCGGGCTCGGCGCTGCCGGCTTCTCTCCCCGGCTTCCTCTTGCCACGAACCTCCGGCGTCGTCGGCATTCTCTCGGCGGCTATCGTCGGCGGCACGGCTCTCCGTGTGCCCTTACTTTTATGTAACTGGCGGTCCCCCGGATGCCACGTTACAGTCCCTTGTTGTGCAATTCTTAAAATTCAATGAAATACATAATTATATTGAGCCAACGTTGAGTGAATAATTAATTATCTCTTGTTATACATACTTTAATCGATGAGAATGCACATGAACAGATCCAGAAGATCTTTGTTTGTCTTTAGCTTGTGAAGTATGCCTTCCACCGGCGTCGCCTACAAGTAATCCGCGGCCACTCCCAACGTGCTGAAATCGAAAAAATATCCGAAATCCGAACTAAATCGGAGTGTTGGGCGCCAGGTGCGGACTCTTCGCACCGACGTTCCTCCTATGGCCGCTTCCCCGCAGTCTCCCGCTGTTCAGCCTCAGCTAGCTGAAATGATAGAGGAGAACGTGGTGGCGACGAGAATGGAACAGTTCGGGATACGCCAATGATAATGCCGTTTGAAGTTTGAAGAGCCGTTTATTCAGATCAGAATAACGGGGTCAGTACAATCTGTCCCGACGCGTACAATAACTCCCTACGGCGATCGCGGCCCTCCTCGAGGGCCGCAGGGTCAACCTTTCCCACCATCCCTAGCCTGCCCTACTATGTTTCGCGTATCCCTCGCGACCCGGTCGCGGTCCTACAAGCTCGGTGGGCAAACCTCTTCCCTGGCGGAGATCTTCGCAGGTCAGCGTACCGAATGCCTGGACCATCCATCTTCGCTCGGGTCCTGTGATAACGACTATCCCGGCGCTTCTCTGAGGAGGGGACGGGGGCGGGGTGTGTAGTAAGAAAAGCCGCTCTCGGCAGTACTTACCAGTGCAGCCGCTTATACAAAGGAAATTCAAAAAAAAATTCGGTTCGGGGCAAGGGGATGATTCCGCCGGCTGACGTCACTCCTTGACCTTCTGCCGCTCGCAAACTCACACCTCCTCACACACCGCACAGTCACCCGTATTTCTTAAGGAATGCTCCAAAAGCGTCCCAAAATCAAGTCCAGAAAGATAAGCCCGATAAGAAAGTTCACCACCGAAATACAAAAATAGCTAGCCGAGTCGTCAATACAAAGAGAAACCAAAACCAGGAAATCGCTCGTGAAATATCGCAAGTGCGTAATCGCCGATTACCGGAAAGAGATTGAATTCGGCAAATCCGAAGATTGCCAAACCCTATTGTTAACCGTTTGCCGAATTCAGCCGAAGGAATTCCCGCCTCTTAGGAATTCCTTGCCCCCTCATCCTCCCTTGTATAGCGGGTGGACAAAACAAAAATACCCCTTCCCGCGGTACCTTGCCTTCCAGTTCGCACGCCGGGACGATTAGGTGTTCAGCTGGCGGATAGCGGGGAGTAGACGGTCGGCGTCCTCATCGGCGTAGGATCTTATTCCTCTTACCTCGCCGTCCGATCCTCCCTGCGGCCAACGCAACCTGCCCCCTCCGCCCCGGTCGCGCGACCCTTCGACGCGGGCCCTCGAGTTCTATCCCTACGTAACATGGCGCGTCGGAGCCCGGCGCATGACGCCACGTTACAAGCTATACCAGAAAATCCCGTTGCCTTCTACTGTGGGGTTTGTATCTCTCGAAGTACTCTTTGCGGCTTCTTGTTTTTCTGGCTTGATTCGACATTCATCCTTTTTCTTTTCTGGGCAGCCAAGATGTAGTTGGGCTCCCGAATAGGCATATTCCTTACAACCCTTGGATCCACTATCTCTGGCAGCAGGCACTTCTCATAAAACCTTTTAAGAAAAGGCTCTATTTTCTCCATCCAGAGAACGTCGTTTCTTTGAATGCATTCAATCTTCATTCCCTTCGGAGTACACAGCGCAAACAGATAGAAATTCCTTCGTGTTATGTGTAACTGCCCTTGCACTTGGTAGTAATATTTGTGATTGGTCTTCATTGGGGCACCGGTTGGAGCAGCATACAACGCTTGAAGATTACTCTTGGTTGCTTCGAGTGCTTCTTTTGCAGTGAGATCTCTTGCAGCATACGGGCACTTGATTTCTACAATGCCGTCGTCTCCGATCACTCCGTCCGGTGATGCGCTACGATAGGGGGTTTCTGGATCGATGAACAGGCCGCACTTTTCGATTTTCACCTCTCCGATTTCTTCGATTTGTCGACGTGCTCGCTCTTCATTTGTTTTGCCGTGTTCTAAAGAACCTAGGGTTAATTCAACAGGGTACAGAATTTCTCACACTTTCCTTGTACAAGATGTTTGTTCTCGCATTTTGCAAATATCTCCAAAGTGAGAAGCTGTTATAAAATTTCTACGTAGATTCAGCCAGTAGCCACTACCCGCTTGGTCTCGAGTATCCTTTTCTATTCCGACCCTATCATTCTGCCGATTACGCAGATTAGCTGTGCAACATCGCAGAATTGCATTAAACTGTTCTTCGTTCATGTCCAACTTCTGACTTTATGGTCCGTATTCTTTGTTGTTTTTACTGCTGGTCCTGAAGCGTCGACGTGGCACTTTCATTGCGATGGTCTTGACCATTCGTTGATCCCTTGCCAGCTTCGGTTTTTGTTCGAAAGTCATTGTCACTTCTCCCGGCGTCGAATTCATGATTTCATGTAATGACGTTAGCGGTTGCCGAGTATTGAAGGAAACTATGGCCGCATTGCAGCGGGCCTCGTATGACCCCTTCAATCCAAAGTTTACTCGTTTTCCTCCAATCAATTTAGCGATGACAGAATTGGAAATCTCTACGGGATTGTTATTCTTACTTTCCAGAAAACTGTCAGCATGCATTGCTAAACGCTGCATTATTTCATCGATCTTTTCAGGCACCAAGTTCTTTTCACTTGTGTTTCTGGCGCAATCGTTAAAATATCCTGTATTTTCGCAATTAGTATGATCACCAAATACGTACCTCGGAATATTTATAATATCTTTCCTCAGTAGGTCACGTTTATCTGCAGAAGATAAAGATTGCATCTGGCGTTTTATTGCCGCCTTCATGACTGATGTTCGAGCTCAAACGATGCTGTTCTCTACCACTCGTCTCAGGTGGGCTCCGATGCGTTTTTTAGAGTGCGTTACACTTTTTAACTTCATACAGGCATTTCTTAGCATGTGATTTACACAATCCAACTTATTTACAAAAAATCGGAATTGTAGATATGGACCACAGTTTCGAATTTTCTTCTTAACGTTGCTATCTCCGTCGCCAAACAATTTCTTTTAAATAAGACCATGGTTCGCCACGCTAGCGTTAAATCCTTCGGCGATTACATCTGCTTTCATGCTTGTCGATCTCTTGTTGGTGGGCCAATTCTTGAAGCATGTGTGACTTTTTGGTTATTTACCGGCTCGTTCAGCTCTAATGTATAATATGTTAATAAATTTCAAATTCCATTAATGATCAATTCAAGAAAAGCATTATTTATAATGACATAAAATCTTTTCTATATTCGATTAAGATATAACCTCATATAATATCCAGACTAAATTATGATTGAAAATTGTACATACACTGATATCGGCGATTCCCTTTTTAAACTATATAAGAATGTCTACATTAACCTTGATATACATTTAGCACGAGCCGACTTATAGATAAAATTACAGATCACACATCACTCCATCATACAAATAATATATCGTTCAATACAACGTACTCACTCGACCGGATATACATCTTGATAGGTTTTAATTTATACCACGTTTTCCAGGGTACGGTGTTGAATTTGGAGCTCACTCAAGATCTGTAGTCCTGTCTTCACAATTTTCATTTTATGCTAGGATTCTTCCAGGGTACGTTGTTGGATTTGGAGCTCAGTGAATGTAATTCTTTTTGTCAAGGTAGTTATAGCAAAAAAAAACCCTATTGCCTTAGCAATTTGACTATATAATATATAAAAAAGAAAAACTAATCATATATCTATTGGAATAAAACGTGTTGAGTTGAAGAAATGCGTTAGCTTACCTGTCGTGCTCCAAAAGTGACACGTGTTTCTTCCTCAGTGTCTCGAGCAGGGGGTGGCAACTCTCCTCTTGTGAAAAGTGAACACTGGTACTGGAGTGCCATCTGTATAAAATTTTCAAAGAGAAACTAAAAATCAATATGGCTATCCGTAGCGGGTTATTCAAAAAGCACTAGGCTACCGGCTTTACATTATTGAAGCTTAAAGATTTTTATTCCTAATGTATAGGAAATTAAGAAATAACATTTTAGAACAACAGTAGATTCTAGGTTTTACGAGTTTTATTGTGGAGAGCATTGTATTTGCGAAATGCCTGTTTGACGATAAAGCTACGATCCATGCTTGATCGTGCTTTACCGCATAAAATTTTATTTATCGCTTTGCACCACATAATAATTTGATGCTCCGCAGTGGAACTAATGAACAATTCTTTTAATTTGGAACCATGGGTCGAACAACTAATCCATGAAAGTTCCAGCGAAACATATAATACGGTCTCAAGCCTTATACGTAGGTCCTTGCAGTAGCATGTAGCGGGTAATTGCTTATTTACTACAGTGACAGCGTTATCAAAAAGTTGAAGCCAATTATGATGTAACTTATGCAACTCCCCTCTGCCTGTATCAGAGAACAATATATCGTTACAGGATTTACACTTTACTATCTCTGGATTGCTACATATTTTCTTCGTTAATGTACTGGCTGCAACATTTCGAAAACGTGTCACTTGTTTCATTCGGTCTGGTACATCCTCGACTATGAGGGGATCGAAATAATCGTTGGATGTAGTCTCCACTTGTTCGGTTCGCCGAAGAAATTTTCTTAGAGTGAACAATAAATCACCGTCACATTTAGTTTCGCAATTACTTCCCACCGCATGACGGGATGTTAAATTGTTTATTAATAAACTTTTGAAGCTACTTTCGAATTGGCTACATGTCGGATTAGTGTTACGATCCCCAAGGGATCTAATTAACCCGAAAAAGTTCTCAAAAGAGTCTTGATTGATCATTCTTGCCTTAAAATTTCTAAACCCTGCATTTTTTTTAATTTTCCACAGTTTCTGAAATCCTTGGATCGTTAAAATCCAATTCCGAAGGCACGTTGCTCGTTTCATGGTTTTTTATATTTTGCTATCGACGTATTGCATCTCACGTAACTGTACTACGGCACTAAGCCAAAATAATTTATGAGGACTGTGATCGGATACAACAACGCGCAGAGGAGTGTCCGGTTTTGAAGTATGTCCATTAAAGGAATCGAATAAATCATTGAAGAAGAGTAATGCCTTCGCTGTTATTTATCCTTCCTTTTTTGGCATGGAAAGTTGCCCATGTTCGGTATTAATATGACCTGAAATAAATTGTAGAAAGATCTTTAAAATTATATTATTAGATTAATAGAAGGAATAGCGCAAAGGAAGATTTTGTAAAAGGATAATCAAATACGTTCGAGTCTCGTATGATGATGTATAAAACCGGATACTGTCCTACTCAGTACCTGTGTAGCATTCTTCACTCTCATTTTTTTAATACGTTTTGGTATAACATGCTTCGCTGTAAGTTTTGGCAACATTCGATAAAGATTATCTGCATGGTAATCCATTTTGTACGCGAGATTAATAATATCCCACGATACAAATTTCCTATCCTTTTCTTTTGTCCCTTTACATTCTACTTCCAGATTATTATTAAGCAAATTATTAAGCACACCCTTTAAAATACTATATAGCGACGCCAGGCGACGCGTGGCTGTACCAGACAGTACGCCGTGGCGTCCTCGCTCACGATTGGTCTATTACGTTTGCTACAACAGCACCATCTGCTCGGGTTAGAGTCGAGCGAACTATAAATATACTGTGACACTTTTTAACGGTGACGCACAAATAAATGGCACCGCGAGAAATAATTACTAAAATATCGAATTATTGGGCGCCAGGTATAACCAGAGTTACACCGCTGTCTCCTTAGAATACTACGGCCAGCTCTTCGATGGTGGGGTCCTGGGTTTGGGAGACAATAATACAAATCTGAAATATAAAATCACGACTTGACAACACAAAAAGAAAAGGGATTTCTAAAACCAAGAATAGCTGAGATTTCGTTTCAATATCCGGAAGCCCCAGTCGGGCCCGATTTATTAAGAATAAGAAAATTAAGAACGAATATAATAATAATAGTACAGACAGAACACGATAAGGAACAACTGTTCCCAAAATAATCTATAACAGGAATCTCAATACGGTGGGAATGGAACAACGGTTCCAGAACCAGTAATTAATTGAAAAGCAACAATAGGGAACTACAATCTCTTACGCAATACAAAAATAATAGAATAGAACAGTATTCGACGGATTAAAATGCCTTGCGCTAAACTGGGAATTCTTCCCTGGAAGACCGGACGCTTCCGGCAACAACACGCGTGATACGCAATGCACCCGCAACGAATAGAGACGGTATCATTTACATCAGCTGACGAGTGGCCTAGTGCCCGGCTCGTCGGCTTCACAATATTTACAAATTTGCACGTGGTAACCATACGGGTGCTTGACCTCCTGTCAATACACCTGACGCACGGACTGCTTAGATTTCCCGCTGAGAATCTAAATCTCTCACGGATCGTCTAGTGCGCCTAGCCTATCCCGTCGCGAATAATCCCACGACCAGAAACGGTTCCGGGGGCCTATTTAACTACCGAAAATATCGGTCAGAAAATCCGCACTCCCCTAGCCACTTTCCAGGTCTCCTTGAAACTGTCGCTGAGAGAAAAACGTGTCACTGCGCGGCACGTACGCTACACGACACGCGACCGAAACGATTACGCGAAGCGTGGACTGGTTGGATAGGTATTACATGCAATTTTCCTTAGCATGCTCTACTAATTATTAAATATAAAACTAAAAACTAAACATCGATACAAGATCACGGTTCCTCCGGAACGCCACCGTATTGGCAAGGATCGGATCCTAACGATCGTGCAAGCGGAAGGCGACGCGTGCTGTCTATATCGAAGATCTAGCAGCGAAATCTAATTATCAAGTACTATTATCAAGAGAAGTAGATGCTACTTCTAATTTTCAATCGGTTCCCCTACGGGACCGTTCTTCCCTGGTGAAATACACAATATACACCCCGAGGGGAATCAATACACATTCTCAACGTTAATTACAGTCCACGGTTCGACGCAATATTATGTTGCCTTTCGGACCTCACGGTGTAGCCCTTTTCTCGCCTATTTTCTCTCTCATTTGTGACGTGCAAAAAATGCCACGTCACAATACATATGTTACGTTCCACGTCTTATAATTATTAATAGTCAAGTCAAATCATACTCTTATAATCATATAATCACATAATCCAG
>JARQTH010000410.1:20348-61175 GCA_030142595.1 Trachelus iudaicus | reverse complement strand
AAATGATTACGCATCGATTGAGCACCGGGAAAACTTAATTCGTTGAAAAAAAAATTTTTCGGCTAACTTCACGGTCAGATTTTCATTACTTGATTATAAAAGAATGACTGACCACCAAATATTTTAATTAGGCCACCAATGACCACCGAACGACCAGCAATCGATTAGGTATGATAAAAGGTTAAAAACTTAAAGTTTCCGGCTAACTTCACTGAGGTATGCATGTAGTGGCATAATGGTGGCATCCGTGAGTGGCATCATGTTAGCTTCGAACGTGACGTCAATGGACCACCACGAAGCGGACCAAAATACGTTCGCTAGTGGCTATACTTCGTCTATTTGTATCATGGTATGGACCATGATGTGGACCATCGACATAGAGGGTGGACAGCGCATAGAAGCCAGAAGCGTGTCCGCTAGATAGAAAAAGACGGATAGCAGTTACGACCACTGAACTCTAACCATACAGGAATCCGTACGGCAATGGTGGGGGCCGCGTAAAGAGAGATAGCAAGGGCACAGGCGAGTGTAGTAGCTTGTCTGTATCACAGACTGTACAGTCTCTAAAAAAGTTTAAGCTGGGCTAAAGTAGTGCGCACGGGGAGGACTAAGCCAACATAACATAACCTGAAATAGTGACACATATATTTTATTTCGAAGACTGCCAAATATTTTCTGTCGTTTTTATAAGGCTCAATATTTATATGGTGGAGCCTAGATAGGATTTATATGTACTTGTATTTCAGTGCTCTTTCCATCGTACCACGGCTGGCACTGATATGTGGACAGGGCAACATTTTTGTAGGCTTTGTACACCACATGCGCAGTTCAATTCGAAAAAGACAACCTTATCCATAATTTGAGTGAAGGCCGAAGTACATAAAATTCCATAAGTCATGAGTAGAATGCAGATACATAGCGCATGCGCTGTTCAAAATGTTGAGTTAGCAGTGCGCGTGCGCTATGCTTCTGCATTCTGCTTATGCCTTATGGAATTTCAAACCACATAAAAGTCCATAGTCCATAGGATACATTAGGCATAAAGTGGTATCAACAGACTGCAATAAACGCGAACAAAAAGTGAATAGCATCAAAACATTCTACAAGAAATTGGATAAGTTCACTTTTTGTTCGCGTTTGTTGATGCCAGTTTGTACCTAATGGATCCTATGGACTATGGATTTTTATGTGGATTGAAATTCCATAAGGCATAAGCAGAATGCAGAAGCATAGCGCACGCGCACTGCTAACTCGACATTTTGAAGAGCGCATGTGCTATGTATCTGCATTCTGCTTATGGCTTATGGAATTTTATGTGTTTCGGCCTTGAGACAACTGCGCGCTGGCCGAATTACCTCCGAATACAGGCTTACGGATTCCAGTATGGTTAGAGTTCAATGGTTGCGACATACTGGTGTTCCATCTCTACCCAACCCTGAACATAGTTTTTCTAGGGCCCTGTACTCCCAAAAATTTGAGAAAAAAAGTGGAAAGCGTAAAAAGTTATAAAATAAAATGAGTCAATAACAAATAATTGATTTTTAAACAAACTGGTCTGACACTGACTTATGTCATTTCATGTCTCTGGAACTTTTTCCCCAGATACTTCACTGACCGAAAAACATTTGACCAATAGCCCGCTTTTACAAAGGATAGAGATAGTCGTAACCAACATTGAACTCTAACCATACTGGAATGCGTAGGCCTGTATTCCGAGGTAACCTGGCCAGCGCGCAGTTGTCTCATTCACATCGTGGATGAAGTTGTCTTTTTCCAATTAAACTGCGCATGTGGTCTACAAGCCCTGCAAAAATGTTGCCCTGCCAACATATCAGTGCCAGCCGTGGTACGATGGAAAGAGCTCTGAAATACAAGTACATATAAATCCTAAAATCCTATCTAGGCTCCATCATATAAATATAGAGCCTTATAAAAACGACAAAAAATATTTAGCAGTCTTCAAAATAAAATATGTGTGCTACTATTTCAGGCTGTTATGTTGGCTTAGTCCTCCCCGTGCGCACTGCTTTATCCCAGCTTAAACTGTTTCAGAGACTATACAGTGTGTGATAGAGACAGGCTGCTACACTCGCCTGTGTCCTTGCAATCTCTCTCTGCGTGGCCCTCACCACTGCCATACGTGTTCCAGTACGGTTAGTGTTCAATGGCCGTAACTGACGCTTGCTTGCTCCTATATCCATTGTTCAGGGGCAGCCGTAGTCCTGTGTTTAAGGTAGCGGATTCACGACCGAAAGGGTCGGGGTTCGCGCCCAGCTTCTAGCAGCATTCACCAATGGGTTTTCATATGAAAACTTAAGTGAGTATTTATACGGATTTCGCCCCACACTGTTCGGATTCGGTGTATAAACTTTGTAGATTCTCACGCTGACTTGAATAAGGCCCGTTTCGCAAGGTACATCGCCATCTAGTGTCGAACTTTTCAATCCTTGATTATTAGGACCAGTTACTGGCACATGTCCCCCATTGGGGATACAGCCATAAGGAAAGGAAGGAAGGATATCCATTGTTCGGTCAATGGCAGCTCTTGTCCCTGCGTGAGTTGAACGCACACAAATTTTTCAATAACTATGTTTTCACGTATTGGTTTTAGAAAGGATTAAGCAATTTCGTGTAAGATTTAAAACAAATAAACGAACATTATTTGAGATTTGAGATTTCACTCATAAGCTAATACCTAACAAAAGTTTTAATTAGCCTAACAACCAATCTGTGTAGGAGAAAATTAGAAGCGTCGTAGTTGTCCGGCTAACTTGACCAGATTGAGAAAGTTCTATCAAGCGATGGAATTGTTAAACTAGGCGAACGTACCATAAAAAAATATTGAGATACCGTCTCTGCTTTAACTTTGCCGGTACAAACATAGCATATAAATACAGAAGAATAATGGTTTGATTAAAATACATGTGAATGATTCCATCAGACTTTAGCCACCCGTATTTTATTTGCTGTGCTACGTAGCTTCGGTCGTTTTTATTTTGAACACAGATATTCCGGAGACGGTGCATCGTGTCAAAAATTATAAAAAATGAAAGTTTTTTGCTTTTTTAAGTATCTACAATAAAAAAATATTTAAAAAATTTTTTGAGTAATTTAAACCTGCTTTAAAATTATAAGATTATTATGCTTTTAATTTATAAGAACACTAATTTTTGTTCTTTCTGATTAAATTATCTTTCTGTATTTTTAGGATTGAGACTGTCTTTAGAGTTACAAACTTAAAGACCGCATTAATTTTTTTTAATTTATTAGAATTTATTTATTTATTTATGTTCAAGATTTTAAAAAATAATTATAATGTTCTTATAAATTAAAAAACATTTGTGACTAAAAACGGCCGAATGTCCCAATTTGTAATTTTTCACAAAATTCATATTCTGTCTACAGAATATTAAACAAATTCCGTAATACCGACATTGATGGGGCTTTGGTCAGGAAAAAACATTTTGTTTTCTTTTTTTTAAAGTAGGTTTAGATTACTCAACAAATGTTTTAAATATTTTTTTATTGTAGATACTTAAAAAAGGCAAAAAACTTTCATTTTTTATAATTTTTGATACGATGCACCGTCTCCGGGATATCTGCGTTCAAAATAAAAACGACCGAATCCATGTAATACGGCAAATAAAATACGGGTGGCTTAAGTATGATGGAATCGGTTATATATAATGAATATTATGATTAAAAATGTTAGGGACAAAAGGTTTGCTTTGATAAATGACCACCTGAACCATGTGGTCACATGTTTTGTATTCGCCGCTTTACAACGAAAATTAATTTGGAAATTTTACACCAGAACTTTTGAGAGTCTACAAATGTTATTGTGTTACATGTTTCAAAACTTTAATTTTCTCTAAAACCACATCTCCTTCTTTGGGGCTCGCAAATGCACAAGGCATTTCTTTTGCTTGATCAATGGTCCATGGCCATTGCTTTGGTCCATGATATCATACCTATAATTAAGATGGGATCTTCGGCTTTGCTAGAAATGTGTTAACATTTTGAAAAGTATAAAAAAATGTCACTACGAATTCGAGGAAACACCGAAAATATTTTCAAATGAGAAATTTCTACATTTTACATATGTGCCCATAATTATGAAAG
Source organism: Trachelus iudaicus (assembly GCA_030142595.1). Taxonomy (NCBI): domain Eukaryota; kingdom Metazoa; phylum Arthropoda; class Insecta; order Hymenoptera; family Cephidae; genus Trachelus; species Trachelus iudaicus. Next base: position 57,053 of record JARQTH010000410.1, on the reverse strand, counting down.
TGGTCTAACAATAAGTCATATATTTCTTGTTTCGAGATATTTAATGAATTTCATTAGAATAAATTAATATGGTGTGAAATAACTGATAAACTCATTTTTTTTTAAATTTTGACTTAGACCATTTTCATAATTATGGGCACGTATGTATGACACAGGTATTTACTATATACTATTTTTAATCGGCAAGGCAAAGCATAAAGAAATTTAAATAAATGAATATGAGAATGCGAGAATGTACCTTAAATACAGGATTCTTGTTTTCAAAGGTATCAACAGTAGAAGATGGCAAGTGATAGCGGTGAGGAAGTCTTTCGTCTCGAGGGAAATCTGAGGACGATTGGTTTCGTGGAGGGCTGGTCGCCGAGGTAGTGTAAATGTACCTATACCTATAGGCATACCAGTAGAACCTGAGTCTTAGTACTAGAATCTGATACCATAAGATCTACCATGCAACTATAGCACACTATGCACTATGCACACTATAGCTCTACACCAGTAGGTGGTAGGTAAGCGTCAGCACAGGATGAGAATGAGAATGAGGTTGAGGAAGAAGAAAAAGAGAAAGAAGTCCTGGCGGGTCGCTCACTTATTTGGAGTCATGTGACAACTGAAACCGATTTGATTGTATCCGTTTGTTATTCTTTCATCGTTTGAACCCGCCTGATTTTTCTGCACTGGGAATTTTCTATTTGATTACAAGAGCTTCCCAATATTCGATCCCCATGTCCTATCCATGTCCCTCTGTGTTCTCTTTTTTTCTATCCTTTTGCCCTCCAATACAATACACCCCCTTGTTCATACGCCTTCCTGTTGCTCTCTATACGGTCCATTCGATGAAAAAACTTTTTTGCTCTATCGCCAGTGAAATTATTGCCAGGCGCTCTTATTTATGGCATTCATTTTCTAGGATTGTCGTCCAAGAGACGCTGTGATTTTTGTATTTTGCACACCCATTCCTGTTTCTGGGGTCTGTGCTTTCGGAATTGTCGCGCTTCTACTTTTTTAGGTTCTGTTTACTTTTTACTTTTCCTCTCTTGCGACGTATAAGTATACCTATAGATAATTTTCGGTTTATATTTTCTCATTAGAGTCGATCGATCTAGCGATTTACGGCATGTCACACAAACCGGACGAGATTTCCTGACGCATTACTGTGACTCAACGATAAATTCGGGCCTAGAGTTAATGTTAATCTATACTATCCCTTCCGAAGGGTAGTAGTGGCAGTAACGATACTAGGTGAAATATTAAACCGCACCCCTAGAAAAGGTGTCCCATGCACCTTGAAACGACTATCCCGTTCCTCAGATGTTGCCTTTGCACCAGACATATTTGTAGATGTGTAGTGATCATAATTGTCTACATTAACGCTATTTCACGTATTTCAGGGGAAGTATAAGAGGGATGGTTTCTTACCGTACGGTCCAGTATAATTAAAAGGCACACTCTCCGGAATGAAAGCAGAGCAGTGTCCATGGTACCATGTGGTGAACATCATTTACTGGGCAATTAAATAAATAACGTTTGGAAATTAGCCGCAAGAATCGCAGTGCTCTGTGAAGAAAGGAAAGCGAGGGTGAAATATAGAGAATGACTGTGAATGGATTTCGTGGACATCAGGGCCATTTAACACGATGACACCCTATTTACCACCCCCGCAGCCACGAGCAGCACAAACCCATCCCGAAAACCCATATGTCACCGTAGTACAACGGAGCCCTTGTACTATACCGCTATGCTCCTGGCGTGCCATTATACATTATACGCTCTGCCTTTAAAGCGGCTGACCAGCCGTAAACGCCACTCTAATGTCTATAGAGAAATTCCGAAAAAATTAAACTTCGAAGGCGCTAGATAACGCGTTTGTATTAGATAGAATATATTAGAATTCCAAGTGAGACAGATGGAGACTAAACGTTATTTTTGTGCTGTATACCATTAGCAATTTTAATTGTTAAGAAAAATTTCCGTAAAATTCTATTTTGGCGATAGAGGCGGGAGACAATTTCTGAGAGGTCAAAGGGCCTATTTCGTGTATCTGTCTTCGGTTCCCTTCGGTACAGTCAAAATCTCGAGGTGTGGTACTAGGTATATAGAGGTATTTTCTCCAGGAAGGTTCTGCTATAAGGACTCGCAGAAGCCACCCGCAATCTCTGTTGGCAAACAGGCCTCATAAATTATAGAGGGATATCTCAATGTGTATAGGGCATCTTCATTGTGCGGGAGGGTCACTCTGTTAGATACGCCCCTGGAGTCTGTGACGAGCTACTGGGTAAATTTAGGGGCGGTTTGTGTACTCTATACTCGACACTGTCCTTTATTTCACCCACGACATTTGAAGGAAAGGGGACCCATAATTTCCTCAAGACAATCTCTCCAAGTGAAGATGAATTCCTTTGTGTTTTCATTTATCTGCATATCGATAGCTCACTTTATCTAACACACCATATTCCAGAATGAGATGATTTCACGGGAGAAAATAAAAAATGGTCTATTGTTGCGTATATTAGTCACCACTTTGTGGAAGATGACGTATCAAAGTAAGATATTGATATGTGTAATTTGTGCTAAATAGCGATAGTGCCTTATATTATTTGGACTTTCGATTAGCTTTGAAAAGCTTAATAAAATTTTTGTGTAATGATATTCTGTAAATCTATCTTTAATTTTTATAGACATATTGTAATACATTATGTACTATGTATGACTCTGGTGTATGTCTATCGCAATTCTTCCAAAATACTATGCCTCTTTTACAAAATTTGCAGCAAGCTTACACTATACGACGTTAAACGTTTGTTCCTAGGATAGATCGGTAGAACTACAAATCAAGAATACGGTATTTGATGGTTAAAACTTTAATCGCATAATAGTTCCTAAAAGGTGTAATTTGGAGGATATGCCAATTTTCTTATTACGAATTTCTCGTTTATTCGTACCTACAGGAAAAAATTAGGATATTAGAAATTACCGTTGAAGGAGGTAAAAAAAATTCAAGTAAAATTTGTACATAAATACTTTCTATGCTACTGATACTTTTGAATGAGTCAATTTTATGAAAAGACTGCTTTAGAAATGTTTTTTAATATAACTAAAAAGAGTACATAGTTACATATTAAAATTTATAGCTACATGCAATTTGTAGTACTGAATAGTAAATTGACTCAATTCACAATGATACTGTTGTTGCTAAGCGACAAAAATTTTGATATTCATTGCTGTTATTTACTTAAGTATCATCAAAGGACATGTAAATAAGGTTCCATGCATGATTAAAAGTATATTTATATAGGTTTTCTTATTAATCACTATATTACTATTATAATCTATATAATTCAGAACGGTAGTCTTTAACATCTATAATATTGTACGTAAGTGACAGTAGCACTATGGTGGTAATCCTTCTCCTTGAAAAGGGGCATTAAATTTATGTGCATTACATAGTTTGAAAAAATTGGGTGGTTAATCTCATTATTTTTCTTTATAAAATCTTTAAATAATTAAGTTAATTTTCCAAATTTGTTTTCAATATTAACTTTCACCTTACCTTGTAATCAATTTTTTTACTCCATTTTTAACACTTTCAAGACTAAAGCTTTGGAAACATTACCTACACAAACTATTGATTTGAAAGCTGTAAAACGAAGTATATATTTCTCAAAGTATCTTTATGTAAATTTGAAAATCTTTTAATTGTAATAAATAGATTATACATATACCGAAGTATAGAGGAAAAAATTCGGCATGTTCGCCAAGTTAAATTCCCAAGTGTATAGCGGGGGATGGTGATGTCGGTGGCATTACGTAACGCTTTCGGATGTAAATAAATATAAATAGAGAAGGTGGCGATTGGTATAAGGCTGCGGCAGCTTGGGGTCGCAGGTGGCGATGCTCAAAGCCAATTATGCGAATGGCGTCGACATCCACGCTGACTTTGGCGTCGATGAGGGTTCCGGTAGCGCATGGATACGCAAGAGACGCGGAGGGTAGTGAAACTCTAGTGAACCGGGCGAGATGGATTGTAAAAGTGTGCGTGGAGCTGGATTACGGGGAGCTGCGAGAAGTTTAACTTGTCTGCGCTATAACGGATTAACGGCTGCGATTTATCCAGGAGTAATTGGCTTCGAGCCTTTAATTAACTCGCATTTATTTGCCGTAATGGCGGCACTTCTGAGCAGCGGAAGAAATTTCCATTAACTCTTAAACATCTTCTTTCGTTGTGATTCACTGTCGTATATATTATAAGGATTTTCCAGTGTTATTGGGACTTTTCGTCAGTATCCAATTAGACCGACAAACGAGCCTTCTCTTTATAATATTGGTTTTTCATCTAAAGTTCAAGATGGGGAAACTGAGGCTCTTTATTCATCCTGATGAAGGAAGTTGCTGGAGCCAATATTTCGATATCCCATCCGTCGTTTTTGCCGTGATAAAACTTCGCCCCCTTACGTATGTAAGACTGTTATCAGTGGGTAATGGGGCCCCTGTCTTATCTTTCCTATTATCGATGGACGTTTCAAGAAAGGGAGATGCTAGAAAACTATTCCAGCTAAAAGCATATAATATATAATACATAGATACACAGTCGGAAGAAAAAGAACCCACTTGTCGAGGACCAATTGTCGAAAAGAAAAAATACCACATCACATGTTACGATTCAGTTAGAGACAATTTAATAATAAGACAACTTCTAAATAAGCACCAGTCACCCTAAAACTATTAATGTGAGCATGTCGAAGTCGTTGCTTATCCAAATATCTAACAATGACAAAATGAATACGAGAGACATGAATATGCTCATACCCCCGCAAAAAGATTATACTTCGAACTAGTGTAACGTTATCTCTCTATACGCATGACGTGTTCAATTAAACGTGATTTTTGGTCTTCTTTTTTAATTGTTAATGTATATTCGTAAGTCCCGCAACCTATAATAAACATGTAATTACAGAAGTTAATTTTCTCGCAGATGTGTGAATAAGCAGTGATTTCAATATATTCTTATGATTAATTATGTGTTAATCGATGTTCCTATGAAAGTTAAATAGAACATCTTTAATTCCCATATCCTTTTTTGCCAACCTTATATAATCCAAATGCACATACTTGGTGCATTTGTGTACAGAGTCGCAACCACAATCGAGAAGTGGAAAAAGGAGGAAAAACAGAGGACGAGAGGGGGGCGGGGGGAGAAAGAAAGATTTGGTCTTTCAGAGCATACGCGGAGGCCCATCATTCCAGCCATTATCGTACTTCCCCATAAATAAGATTAAACCACTTCCTCATCCTTATACTCGACTTGGCGAATATCGGGGAATCTTTCTCCCCATTGTCTCCCTTTCCCCGATTACTCCTTCGCTCGCTGATTCAGAATTCAAGTCTAAGCACATCAAAAGAATAAATGAAAATATCAACCTACACTGTTTTTACATAGGTTTAATCATTCATAGATTACAATATTATTTATGATTTAATAACATTATATCTCTCTATTAATAACTGCACTACTTGCACATAGTCCGACATGCCTAGTTTACAAAATTTCTGCAGAACGACGTACTATTGTATTGTCATGTCAACTACACGATCGCATGGACGTCACAGAACCTAAATTGTCAATTAATAAAAATAGAAAGAAGGAGCTACAAAGGTTCTCCTTGAAATACGGTAAGAACCAATAAACGCGTAGCATGTAACAAAATCTGAGAAATCTATGTGAAAACATAAAAGTAGTAGGTGTATTTGGTTGAGCCAATTCCGAGTTATCATACTCTGCGTGGAATAGATATATAAAAACGATAAATCGTTACTGTCAACTCGCTTAGGAAACCGAAGGAAGAAAGTTCCCATTCGGAATTTTACTCTGTTTTATTGCCGAGGAAGCGCCATGCATCTTCATCTCATTCATTCATCCATATCGCGCGGGGAAGATCTCACCGAGTTCAAAATGGGTCTCGCGTGCGCATAATAGGGAAGATGGCTGCGACCCCTTATCACCCTCTTCGATCCTCCCCTCTACTTGTTCGAACCATCCTCATCTACCCTCACCCACCACTCCCTCTTCGCGTTTTATCCCCCAATTGGATTGGCCGTCGACCAATATGGCAAGCCTCGTCAGCGATATCATCGCTCTTACCCAACCTAACTTGGCAGGATAATTCCCCTACTAGCCGAAGATACTCCTCCTCTTTCCATTATCTTCATCTCCTTGAACCGTGCGTCTATGCGGGTAATCTGCAATTAAATTTCGCATGTACAATTTATTCTCTATATGTTCAAAAATTAAAGCGCTTGAACTAAGAAGTGGCATTCGCATTGGGGATGAAAATATTCGTAAAGTTTTTAGAATTCTGAGGGAATGTTTAAGAGTACTTATCCTAGCAAATTTTACACACCTATAAAAGAAGTTTTCTCTCTGAAGCATTGTGGATTCTTAGAGATACCTAGGAATCGTAATTGCCGAGTCGTGTCCCCCGTGACTCTCCTTGAGTTTTTCGGCTATTAGAAGATTCTACTTCAATAGGTTTCTCGCCCTTGACACAATATTTTGACATGCGCTTTAACTGTCTAGTAAGCCCTACTAGCAAGTAGGGGTTGCTTATGGACACAGGAGAAATCGGCCGACGTACCACCTAGTGTTTCGTTCAATCGTTAACTCTGCTTGTGCGTACGCCTGTGTCGAATTTGTCGTGACGCCCGTAGGATATTGTTGTGTCAACCTGCAACCAAGAACCAGACTACTACCCTATTCAATGTGGACATTCCTTTTTTCAAAGAAGACATCTATTTGACTCAATTCTAACACTACTCCTATGCATTGAACACGATTTTCGGACTTTCAAAGTTACGATGGTTTCATTATCATAATCATAATGGGCACAGACATTCATAGATTCAATACTGCGTTTAATGAAAACGGGTAAACACAGATTTACATTTGAACAGTCTTATTAAATATAATTGATTAACTAAGATTTGTATGTATATATGTATATGCAGACACGAATCATAATCTGGAGATCTCACTGAAATCATTATTTCAGGTCTTTACGTCGGAAATGAGTATGATATGTCAACCTCGAAAATAGGACCATGAGGTTCAAAACGAGGTTTATTAACACCATTTTCAACCTAAAATCATCATTTTTCGACAAAACTGACAATATGAGACTTAAACTCGTGTTCATTTACTCGAGTTTCCCTATTTCATAATCTTAATATCAGCCTTAATGTCCTCGCGTGGAATGAACAGATGCAAACCAATGAAAAATTTTCTACTCGAGTGTCCAATAATGAAACAAAAGAAACATAAAGCCTTCGAACTCGTGTAACAGGTGTAAATCTTTAGGACGATAATTTTTCCAATTCTGAAAGGAATTCGTTGAATATTGTGAAAATATTTAGTAGGCACGCGCCGTTTCTTAAGGCTCAACACCATAGGATTTTTAGATGCTGTCTCTTTTCATCTTCTTAGACATCGCTTGGCTTGAGACTTAAATCTTGTGATATCTCTCATAACAAGTCCTTAACCCTAGTCCTTTCGAGAAATCCCGGTCAATGTGAAAGATCTTATTCGATCAAAAAACAAAATTATATTTGGATGCGGAATCATTCTTTTTGTATACGATATACCCTTATTACATATTTATTCTACTTCACTTTTCTTTTCTATAAATTAAAAGTTCACATCGTTGGCTTCCGATTTTTTCTACATTTTTATTTCTAGTGATTTTGCCGAAACACCTTAGCAGCTCTCATTATTTTGAAGAATATTACGACGAAGATAGATGTGCAAAATCTTGAAAATAGAGAGTGTTTTAGCTCATAGATGATATTGAAAGTGATAAATAATTATTGAAATATCGACTGGAAAGTAAAACATTTAAGGTTGGCTTATTTTGATGTTGTCCATGAATTATTATATTAACTAAAAAAATGCATACCAAAATATGTATGTATGAAAGAACTACAATCGTAAGACTTACAAAATTGTATATATTTGGTACAAGTGAGTGCAGTAAACGAGGTGTTACCAAGTAGTCAGTAGGTTCTACTCAAATAATTGAAATGTAGGTAGGAAGAATTACAAAAGGTTCATTATCTCTATTATGAAGAATTTAATTCAAATAACAACTAATTTATATTTTATTAATATACAAATAATAATATATTTTATAATTATATTAATAATCTTATATTTTATTAATAAAAAATAATATAATGTATGTATACAATAGTTTCATGTTATATATGTATATCTAGAAATTGATCTATTAAAAATACCTTTACGAGGCTAGAACAATAGCAACCTAGTACCTAGTTTTGCCCCCCAAAGCGTGACTAACCGTTTTGTTGGAATCAGTGAAAAAATTCATATCACTAATAGCATATTAAAGTCATCAAACACATTAAATGGTTTTAATGTGGCAATGTAAGGTTGTGCAATTGTACCAGGATACAAACAATTGATTTAGAAAGCAAATACCTTACAAATAAATGCTAACGGGAGTCACTCAATAATTTCAAGTAAAAGCTTAGAAGCCAATTTTAATATATCGATATATTATAGGTAGGTCGCGCTTCTGGAACTGCATAAAAACTTAAACCGGCATTTTATAGAACAAAAATCATCGGAAAGAATGCCATTCCCTGCCAATCAGTGTCAACTCTCTTTGTCATTCTAAAGTCATACGCCGCATTAACGTCTCAACGCTCCCAACTGTAAACTATAGTGGCAAACTGTAAACTCGACATATTAGGTTATAAATCTTCAAGACTTTCATTTTTACTACCGACTTTCTTTAGGTCATCAGTGTCCCGCAGCCTTTCCAGTAGACATTCAAACAATTTTTGTTGAATATCCTTCATGATGCTTTCCTAATTGCAACATCATACGATTTGGAAATTAATACAAAAATTTAATTAGTATTTCGGTCCTGATTTTCTGAAGCTTTTACCAGTTCCTCTGATTACAACAATCTGGGCCACCCTCATGTACACATCCAGTGGCAGAGTATCAATTCGTTTTATTTGTCAAACTGTAAAAGAGGGAATTTTTATTCAAAAATAGCCATAAAATCAGCTAATGAATATGAGAATTTCTTAATCAAAATGGGTTAATAATTTTCCGGAAGGAATTTTTGATAAAAATTTGTCTCCTTAATTTTTCAAAATTTCTCATAAAAATACCCCGAATACTCGAAATTTTTTTCCGAATTTCTTCAGATTACATTACTTATAATTTCTCCTAATTTTTCTCATCTTTCTAACAAAATAGGGGAAAAAATCTGTAAAAAATCTAAAAATATCTGTACATAAAATACGTATACAATCAGTCAAAGCGACGGTGTCTATTTAGTTAAGTCGATAATCATGAATACCTACATAGCCACAATCCCGCTCAACTGTTTTTAGGTTTGACAATTTTCGGCTCTTCCAAATATTTTATAAGGCAGTTGGCCCAGTAATCATCAGTGTATCGGTAATCGTCATGCTTACATTTTAACGGCTTATTTTAATATTATATAATAATATATAATCTGCCAATCTTGCTTATCCCGGATTTTTTCTTAGCTCTGAGAAGGTATTTACTGTGTTATATAACATTTTGAAACTTGAGAGTACACGAATTCAATAATGATTAAATCATAAAGGATATTCAGCTACGGCGTCCCTGAATTATTTCGTCCAAAACCTACAGGTTGAGGTTAACGTCCAAGTATTCACGTCAGGTATGATTTTGGGATGTGCAGGAACTCACTTGAGGTAAGTCGCGCATTAAGTTATACACGAAGATCTCACAATCAGTGTTGCGTACAGTATCGATAATCATTATTTCATGCCAATTTCATTAGTTTTAAGTTTCATAAAATACTGGTCCGTCAAAGCACGTAGTCCGTCGAGTAATCGCCGTACCTGCCGATAACTGGGTCTAGATAGGCCGAATAATAATTTTCAGTAAATCCATATTAAAATATAAAGTCCGCAATCGATGTCGTCTACATCATCGACGGATCAGTAATTGTCATAGAAATTCTCGAGTTAATAAATAGATACGCAAGTAAACAAAAGATGTCGATCGCTGGATCGTTACTATGACGATAACTGGGCACATCTAGAGCAGGAATGGTCACTGGTCGAATGAAAAACAATACAAAGTTATTTTCTGATGAAATAGCTATTAATAACGGTTGAAAATGTATAATAATGATAATAAATGATAGTTCTAATATAAATGTCAAAATGATTCTCACTTCTTTGAAAAAATGTATGTGTTCTCTTACATTTGTTACTTATTGTTTCATAAAGAGCAAACATTCTGCAATCCCTCCATACAGGTAGAAAGGAGTCAAAGGCTCACAGAGATCGTCCGGACATTTCCACCCTTCGCAAATAATTGTTGGCCCGGTAATCTGCATGCGTGTTTAACGTATCGCGATTAGTGGGAAGTTCTCATGACGATTACTATCTTTGTCCTCCGATGTCTTTGAATCTTTATGAAGGATTTTCTCGAAAACTGCATCAAATACGAGGATTTTACAGCAATCTTATTCGCAACAAAAAATTCATTCGGAAGAACTTAGAGTGACGATTATTTACTTCTTAGACTGAACGGTATAAATTTACAAAGTTGAGTCTTTTGCTTAACGCGACGATTACTGGGCTGACCACCTTATATAATACATATAAACTTTAGTTAGTTTTCTTCTTGCATATTCATTTTATATTTTAAATACAAACATTGAATTTATGAAGTCGTTACTTCTATTGCTGGTTATTCAAACTGTTCTTTTATACTCTACGAATTGAACCTTTTTTAAAACAGTTGTTTTAAGAGATATTTTTTTAATTGTTCCAAATTATTTATTTTCTCTAAACATATAAGAATGAAAAGTTTTTCGAATCTTTTTGTTTTTCATTGTTTAGCGCGACGAAAAAAGTCTGACCTTATCAAACAAAAATGAAGAGTTTTCTTTGAAATATATACATAAAAGAAAATCTCAACTTTTTCCGAATCGGTTCATTTCCCAGTTTTGACTCTAAAAACAAAGAATAGACTTTTTCTAACAAAAATGAGAAGTCACTTCGAAAATGTTGTATCAAGAATATTTCCGAATTTTTCGTAAGTTGTATGTTTCTATTATTTGATTAGTTCTAATTCATTGTTTCTTCGATTTTCACCGAAATTTCAAAATATGTGTATTTCGGAAATAATACGGAGAAAATTGTTTACACAGTTGATGAATAAAATTCAAGTAGTCCTCAGTGAACGATCATCAAGTAGGACCTTCGATTTGTCGATAGGCATATTACCACGTAAAAGAAACCTCAGAATCCTTGGAAGATTATAACCTGGCTAAGGATTCTCGTTACGGCGACGAAGGGCGAATAACTCCGCAAGGGCAGCCCCCCAAGGCTGGTTTCCACGAGAGCTACCGTGCGCCTTAAAAATTTGATGATTTAAAACCCATCGACAATGACGAGATACCTACGAGTTATATACACAAAGCTTAAGGTAGTTCCATAAAATAATAAACCCTCTATTAACGGAACGTCTCAGTGGAAGAACTACTAGTAGCTCTTTAGGAAGAGGAAGTGGAAGGGTTTCCTAACTTGCCGGCGTCACATCCTCAATCTTGACTCGTATACCATGGAACTTTCTTCCCTCCATGAGAAATATTGCATTTCTTCGCCATTCAGGACAGTCGTAACAAATCTTTAAATACAATACTGTCGACTTATATCTTCATCTGAAATTTCAGAAATTTCTTTAACAGGCGTTGCCGGAGCGAGAGATACCGTGCGAAGTTACCTTGCGGAATTATTTGTTTAGTGTACTTTGTCCCCCTCCCCCATGTGCAGATGTTCAGATGCTGAGGTATAGGTGAATTGCTGAAGTAGATGTCGCCTGGCGCTTCCAATACGTACAGTTAAACTTGCAGAGCGATAATTTATTTAACTCCGTTGGAATTTACGGGGACCGATATTGGATAATGAATCAGGTCTCCGTGATAGAATTAACTCACCTCAGAGTCAGCGACGATCTACGACAACATGGGCTTCTGGAAGGGAATGAAGGCGCAGCCTCTGGTCAGTTAGTTTTATTAGAAGATCCTTGGATCAAGTGAAAAAGACCCTTTTTCTCTTTTACGGCTGAAACGATTTCCTCTTTCCTGCCTTTATTCGTCACTTAGTCTTCGCTATTTATCTGTGTGACATCTATTTTATCGGAATATTGGATGCTCACATAATTATTCGACTTTTCTTATATTATGATCGATCGATATTAGTTACAAGATATTCTTACCATTTCATAGTGGAACTGCCGAAAGTGCTGGTAAAGACAATGACTTCAAAACCTAATATTTTCAATTTTTCTTATCGATTATAACGGAAGGTCCTACAAAAGTATTGTTTTTCAATTTTTTAAGATTATCTTCGATAATTATCTTAATGAACAAAATATTCATATAACTACTTACGCAATATGACATGTCGAATGGTACACATCGGCCGAAAGTTTCCACGAGGTTATAAAATAGAAAAATTTTAAGGATAATGCCATTTTTTCCGGCAGTGTATTTCGTTGAATATGTCGTCCTTAATTGTATATCCTAATTCCTTAAGTTTTAGTAATTTTCGTATAAAAAGCTAAGAAACATTTTTTCCTGTCTACCATATGGTAATTTTCTCAACGTGGGTAATAAAGATATTTGCACGACATAAAATACTTTAGCGATCCTGTATTCTCCGAACGATTATTGAATTAATTTTCTAGATAATAGAGCATAGAGTCAGAAGTAAAAAAAAATAAAAAAACAAAGTATATCAATTTATTAAGTAAACCGAATGCGAGGGATAGTAACTTATATTTGACGACCTTTAATATTGACGAACAAAACATTTATTGGAAATTTTACATAAATATTTTTAGGTAAGTTACGAATATTTTTTTTTCATGAAAATAATATTCATCTACTACCTAGCCTGCACTAAATTTTGAAAAAGCATCAATGTTTACACGTATTGCGTATTATATAAATTATATGAAATTATAAAAATTATATGAACTATAATTCTTTTGGGAAAATTATTTTTCTTGTCAAAGTTGAGGAATCTCTATTTGCAATTACGCACGAATTTATGCATCAAGACAGTTCGAGCCGAGAAATGATTATGTATAGGAAATGAAATGTTGAATTAACGCATATAACACCTATAAGTGAAATCTATTGCGCATACGCAGGAATTGTCACAAATATCGATTGGAAGGTATTGGAAGTAAATCATTACTTTTACAGTCCTCGAAACAAGAATGAAGCAAAATAAGTTATGAGAAGATTATATTTGGGCTTTAAATTAAGGAATCCTAAATTAAATTAATTTCTCTCCATACTTAAAATGTAAAAATAATATTTGCCGCTCATTGTTACTTACAGTAGTTTCAGGTTATCATTTGCATACCGTAAGCATTGTAATGTCACATAAATGATAATATTAAAAAATATACCTCAATGCTCACTGATTTCTATTTTAATATCTTATATCTATGTACATATACTGTTACACCATTCCTTTCGGCAAATGTATTGAAAAAGGAAAAAACAATCATATCTGACTTATTCAAATATGGGTTAGTGAACAGTAATGGATTTCTTCTGTAGAATTTTCTTGTACGTGTTATCCACCCGTGTGAGAAGTCTCTAGCATCTGGTATTACTTCGCACGTACCATAGTCTTACAGAAGATTTCAGTGGCACACGAAAAATCATTGAAAATTAGTAACTAGGTATATTGTATCTTGAATACATTATTGTCCGAGTAAAAGTTTTTGATACGGGACGGATTACTAGTTGATCATTTGACATGATTAATGTAAGATCCCGCCCAGGTGCGCCCACACTGCAAACATAAGTGCTTTTTGAAGTGCGTCATTTCGTATATTTTCTGTGGCACTCTTTTTAAAAATACTTACAAGGGTTTTGTTGGTTCCACGAATTGAAATGTAAATATAAAATACTTGCAACTGTTTTTATATCATTGGCCATTCGCGTAAAACAAATTTGTTTAGTTTTTTAATACGTCATATAAAAGCGAAGTCATTTTGAGCGAACTCTGTTGCTCGAAATCATCCGCAGAAAAGTAGATAAAGATACAATGCTCGAAATTTCATGAAAGCTTCTGATAACTTAGGTACTAACAGATTTTTGAATTCGCTACATGAATTTTTTTTTCTTATATAACAATGTATGTATCTTCTATATACATTCATAATGTGATACCTGCCCGAGAAGATCATTCTAATATAAAACCACGTGTTTTATCTTATTTTCTTTATCAATATAAAAATATGGTTTATTCATGAAATATATGTATATAATGAATTGGATCTTAATAAGAGGAAGTAAATTAAGAAAAAGAATTCCAGCTGCTCTTTACTTTGTCCCTCTTTCTGTATGCTCTGTTTCACAAGGTACAGGAGGTCTCTTACGGTAAGACCAACATATTACGGTAAGTCACAGCAAGCAAAAACATTGAATACAAGCAGAAACCAATTTCAGTAGATAATAAACCAAAATAAAACCATTCGAAGATTTACAGCGGACAATTCACTTGGCTATCCTTGCTCGTCTTTTCAATGGCACAACTTCTACAGAACTTACCCTCTATTTTCATAGTATACTCCATCCCAGGAACGCATCAGGACTCGGTAGCTGAAGGTCCCGGTGGAATTCTGGTTCTGATCCTGAGTTTTTGAAAATTTAACCGAAGAATCAGTCGCTGCTTCCCTGATGATTAGTCGTGTAACGTGCAGTATAGAAAACCGCTCGACTTTGTGTATACTCTGGCACCATAAATGCTAAACGCATAAACGCATAAATGTATAAACCCATCGAGCCCCGGTGAATATTCTCGAAATTTACGGGGCCATGTTTGTACTTCTACATACAGAACACCACAATTTGCTCCGGGGTGCATCTCGGATGTTCTCTCGAAATATTTTTTCTTATGAATCCAAGGTCGTTGCGAGGTCTACCGTTTCTGGTTAATGCGGTAAACCAACTCTACCATTACTCAAAGAGAGGACAGATAAAGTACAAAATGAAATAATTCTTAAACTACTATTTCATGAATATATACCTGCACACATACTGTCTATATCGATGTTTATGCGTATAAGGAGGGTGTGGGAGTACGACAGAGTCGATTCCCACAGAGCCCCCAGCTCCCTAATTTCCACAAGCCATTGATAATCGCCGACAATCTAATCGAGAAATTGAAAATCGACTGAAGATCGGTCACGGCTGCTTTCAAAATGTCACATCGACAATTGGCATTGAATACCAGATTCTGCGCACTCGGATAGCCACCATTATGTGGGCCTCCTTATATGAGGTTATTTATTGGCTCCTGCTGATTCGATTTATACAGGGCAACCAATTTGGTTCGCTCCCTTTGCCATGGGATGACCAATCGAAATAGTATTATTGCCAAGAAGATCACAGGAACGATTAGCCTTACGGGTTCATGTTTGCACATTTTATGGAGCTTTGAAATCGACAAATTTATATCTTCGCAGGAATTTTTTTGGTCATTCTTGTCACAGTAGAATTATTAAAACGTGAGGATCTTTTGTCATTTGTGTACAGCGATTAGTTGCCACTTCCTTCATGAGTGTGTGATGGGTCGTCAAAATGTTTACGAAAAATTTGTAAAGAAAAGGGTTCGAGTGAAAAATGTTGGGATACTTACAGTGTTGAAAGATAAAAAAATGTACTTAAGTAGGATACACCGTGGAATCATAGAAATTCACGATTGAGAAACACGAGCGAAGATGAGGGAAAAAGGTTTACCCTTTTTTTCTCATGACCTTTTTCTTCGTAGAAATTTCGGCGAACCCCAAAGCGGTACTTATTTTTTCTTCTGGGTCAGGGGTTAACTCTATATCCAATGCCGAGAGAAGAAACGGTGAAAAACCCGTTGCAAAAAAGTCGGACCGCAAAGAAATAGAAATTTGAGGCCTGGCCATAACTACGATTTCTGTGAAAAAAAAAGATGTTTGCTACCAGAAAAGGGTTGACTCCTTTAAACGAACGTTAACATGGCATTATAAAAGTACCCAGTCCACTTTATGACAGTTGTCCAGTAAATACAATTTCTACCTACAGCGTGAAAAATCCGTTTCAACCCAAGTTTTTCAAAATTCCGAAACGCTACCATAAATACCGCCAGGTTAACATCGTGGCCCTAGAGACGTTTCTAAATCGTAAGTTCTTGATTTGCCTTATTTATAGGTTGGTCAGTATTATATACATAGATAGATAAATAATAACGCTTAATACGTAACGTGGATCGTAGAAGGCTGTCCATAAGGCCTGGAGACTATCCTGAGACTAGTCTGAACTGTGGAAGTGAGTGAAATGTAGGGTAGAGGGCCCTAAAGATCTCTGTTGTCAGGTACGAACAACGGGCGGTCTCTTTGGGCTTTCACGGAGAGGCCGCCGTTTTCTAGTTTTGACTTTTCAATTAGCCACAGACTCGCCTTCACCCAAATATTGTGTCTCTCTGAGATTCGTCACAGTACCACCTCGACGTGCTCCTTCAGTTTCGCATTGCAACTACTCTTTGAAATTTCCTTCTTTTTGAAATTCCAGTGTCACTTCCTTCCTCCATGGCGTAATGTTTTCTTTCATTTGCTGCCCGCCATTCGCTTCGTTAAAAGACATCACGTAAATACGCATCGACGTGTGACGAGTTTACGTAAATATGTAAAATTCAGCATAGCAGAGATAATTGACGCAAGATCATGATCAAAGTAGACTGTTCCTGTGAAAAGCACGTGCGCTCTACGCAATACATACAAGAAGAAGAAGAAGAAGACAGTATAGTAATCGATTATCCTGCAGATCTCGTGTTATAAGTATCGGTATCGCAATTTGGCACTACACGTCATCAAGCAATTTAAGGTCATCTCTCATCTAGTTATATGCACATCTTTAATTGTCCCAATTGTCGGAATTTAAGCCGAGATGATGTCGTAGATACGTCAGGTTTGCAAGACATTCAAGAGAATAATAAGAAATGGAATAACGTGGCAGAGAGTCCGGGTAAATGGAGGATGAATGTACACTAAATGTACACATAATTGCTACAAAATTTGAGGCCGCCAATGTGACTTGCCAAATCTAGGCATATTGATATTTCATACAAAAAAAAAAGCCAACACGAGTAGTAAGAACCAGCAACACTATAAGAAAGCCAGCAGCTTTTCTGACAAATTTCGCGAGACGAATCTTCGCAGAACGAAAAACATGAACACCCAAAACAACGGGTGGTCCATGGGAACCCAACCAAAGACTGTCAACTTTTCTTTATTCGTAAAAGATCAATTCAATCACGATTTAACCATCGGCATGACATTTGGGATTTGCAATCTTTTCCAGCCTTCTCTTCGATTTTCTTCTTCTTGTCCTTTTTTTTGGTTGTGTTTTCGTACGGGATACATAAAAACTCTCCCTTCTTCGATGGATTCGATGCGAAACTAATTTATTTCCCTAGACCTGTCAATTGTTCATAGATAATGCTACTCGGTATGTTAGCTTCACATAGTGCAATGATGTCCGAAGAGAGTAAGCAGTGATATCCCTTTATATTATAAATCGATTGACGGTCTATATAGAATATTGGTATATCGTACTAGAATCAATAGGCGCGTCTAATTGAGCGCGGGAAATTTGAAACATATCGCTAGAATGAGCCTTCAGATAAGATAGAATTCATTGAAGCTGATTTTCGTATGGGGTGATAGTCTATAATTTTTGGAGGATGGTTTTCTATACGGGGTGCGTAGAGTGTTACAGGAGGGTGAATAACGCGCGACAATCTAAAGGGGATGATTCTTGCATCAAGGGTATAAATTGGATATTAATATTTCATAAAGTACTGTTGAGGGTTAGGTTACATACACAGTGGGGCATATCTCAGCCCTATTATTTGGTCCCTTTACTTTACATGGATTTCATTTACTGCTCATATTTACACCCTGTTACTCTTGAGCAATTTCTCGTCCATACGTAGGTGTCTTCCTACTGAACTTTACCATAAATGTACGCATAATTTTTATGTGAGGATTATCATTGTCAATATATGTGTGAGATGTGGAAAATTATAGTTTCATGTAGTTGAATAAGTATAATCAAAAGTCATAAATAAGTTCTCTGTTCGAAACAATTAAAAAGGTTTTTAATAAATAAACAGACGCGAGACATGATTACTTAAATAGACATTAGCATTTTGTTAAATGAACTGATGAAAAGTAAAGTTTAAATAAATTTATTACAGAATACCCATTTCAGTATCATAAATATATCCTTATTTACTTAAAATATTTCAGATACGACGTGATATTTTCCGTATATCCTGAACTGATACTGAATGTCCTAAATATACTTAATCTTAATATTCATAAAATGTCCTGGAAGTCAAAAGACCGTAAATCTGTTTTTTATTATTAATGTTTATACTGTGAAAGAGTATGTACAATATGTACATATACAATGTAGATGTACAAAAACTGTAATATAAAGTAGTAAATTACGAAATTTGTTGGGATAAAGAATGTATGATGAATAAAAAAAATCGTATCAATTTATTTTAAAAAACTCTAGGCTTACAGATAACTAGTAAAATCGGATATTACAAAAATCGAGTAATCTTATTCTTTGCTTTATAGCTATCAATATTTGTCCATAATCTATTTCACGTATCTTAAAGTATAAGTATTACGGTTTATTCTTTAAAGAAATATAATGAAAGTGTATCTCTATGGAAGTTAGCATTGATCACTTAATGCTTTATCAAATAAGTACATTGATATTAATGTTGCTCTAGCTTAAGGACACGTGCTGTAATACAAATCGCCCTCCACTACTGTTAATTAATACTTTCAACTTTGTATTAAATATTTAATCCTCCTTTGACTAATACGCAGCACAGTAGCTACCTTAAATGTTGAGGATGGCGTTTGTTTTGTGACAATGAAAAATAGGGATTTTGAGGAATTTCTTTAGAGAAAACCAAATAATGGCTCGAATTAAAAATTCACTGGTATCGTTATTAGTATTTACAGAATATACATGAATATTCTGGAGTGAATATATGTATATAATAATATTAAATATAGAGTTAAGGGATCATTCTGGTTTATAATTTTCAAAAAATCGATTTTTTTTTGTTACATTTTTTCAAAATATATATATCTAAAAGTATTGTGTCAAAAAATTAGAATGATCGGAACAGTCTAACCATATTATTTTCTGACTTGTTCATAGCAACTTTAGGTAACACTTTTCCCTTAAAAAAACTTTAAACGCGTGTTTCTCAAAACTACGTTTTTACGGTCGGCGGCGGTGATTTCTCCGAAACCACTGAACCGATCTTCATGAAATTCTAACCACATATTGTACACATAAACAGCTCTTGCCTGAACTACGATCGAATTTAAATTTTTGATTTTTACTCTGTTTTGGCCCAAAAACAGTGGAAAAAAACGAATTTTTTGAAATTTTTTTTAAATATCCGCCATTTTTTTATTTATTGTTAAAAATTAATATCCGTAGTTTGGACTAGAGCTGCACGCATACTGAATGTAAACAATTTTGATTTTTTCATTTTTGATAAGCCATTATCGAGATATCACCGCCGCCAGCGAACTACTTTTTTTTCACGGAGTTACAGTCACCTGCCATTTTAAAGAATTAGAAGAGTGAAAAAAAAATAAAAAATTTTCTATGTACTTTAAGAGTGTATTAGTTAACTTCAATAAACTTTGTATAAATGTTTATAACAATTCCTTCCTAAAAAATTAATGAGAATAGTCTTTTTTTTGACCGCCTAAGCCAGAATGATCCCTTAATTGAAAATTTAGTAAAAAAAAACAATTTTTTATTCTGGTTGTCAGGGTTTCTGTTGTTCTATACCTGTTAAGCAAAAAACGTGTGCATGGTTTTATTCTACATGAGTGTCGCTATGGTAGGAACTGCCGCGAAATAAAAATATTCAAACATTAAGAAAATGGCGGACTTTTGGAAAAAGTTAATCGATTTTCGCCTGAACAATAGTTGCATTTATTGTGATTGTAAAACAAATTATTGCACGAGTAACTACTGGTTTTCATGCGAGCAATAAAAGGGTATGTAATTTATGCATAATAAAAATATTAAGTCAATCGGATGAGCAGTTTTTCTGAGGAAATAATTAGCCACGATGAAACAATTTAATTTGAGAAAAAAACGTCCAAAGGTTTAAAATAAATTTTCAGATATATAAGAAAGTGTTACTTACCTGAGGCTAACCTTCAAATTTAAGCCGAGAGATGTCGATTCAGAAAGTATTACACTTTTTATACATGATTCACAAAAGATAATTTTATTGCAGCAAACACTGAAATGAAATGAATTAATCGATAACCATGTGAGGCATCGATAATAATATCTTCATCACAATCGTGCAACTGACTTTCTCAATTTAACTAATTTTGAAAAATCCTTATTTTTCGAAACACATTTGGATGCACGAACTACATCGGAACACATTCTCGATATACGTGGTATTAAAAAAATGTAAAAAATGACAATGTATTTTTTCCAACTATACAAACCAAACACCTTCCTTAAGACGGTTATGACTGTATAAGAATAAAAGTTATTATAGGCTAATAAAAATATGTTTCAAATAATATGTAAACAATTTTCTAAAAAGAAAGATGGTACAAACATGCATGTATGAATGTAGAAAAATGTATAGTTGAGGCGATTACTGAAGCAATGGTTATTATTTGGTCAATGGCAACAATTCTAGCAAGATAGTAAAAGTTACAATGACAATTGTAAAATATGAACAAATATATTGCAATTTTGCAACTAGAATTGTAGTTGAGATCGTAACCATTACTCTAGTAGCCATTTATCTGCGTGCAGATGTCGCGCGGTGTAGGCGATGAGGTTGATGGATCAAGAGCGGCGCGATAAATGGGAAGAAAGCTATTGGCTAATGTTTGTTCACTGTATAACTGTAGGATAAAAGATAAAATTTATTTAAAATTTTTTCCATAACTTTTTTACACAACTCATACAAAACAAGTCGTTTAGTGTTTACGACGGTAGATTAGCGTTTTTTCTACAGGATATCTACGGTCATTGATTTTATGAGATTTCAGGGGTGTTTTATTATTTTACGAGCGTCGAATTTTCGGACCTATAGGAAAGCAGCTGCTTTCCACTTTAACGTTAGTATTTGAACCTGAAGCCAAATCTGAACCTGCATTTTAAATGTTAAACTTGTACAATTCATTGTTGTTCACAGTTTATTTTAATTTGATATCGTAGCTACAATTCATATCTGAAAATTGGAACAAACTCAGGGTGTCACGCTCATTAAAATCAATGAAATCGCATTTTTAAACATATATACGAATTATGTGGGAACTTCTAGGAATTTTGAACGGTTTGAAAGTGTAAGTTTAGCAAAGGTTGCTACAATTGAGGTAGATTAAGCTTCATTGGATGGTTAAACCTTGGCGTTCATGCGGAATTATCTTGTTCCCCTGACTATCGCATGTTCTCATACTGGAAGTTATTATAATTGCCCCATACATATGCTCCGTGGTCACACCAATCGGTAGTATAGGTACCTACTAGCGTGTACATAGATCGCATCTTATACTTTGGCAACCCTTCGGAAACTACTCTGCGTATACTTTGCCAAACTAAATGATGGAAAAACTCCTTGTTTATATAGACAGAAATTTATTCTATTGCCGTTTAAGATGATTCACGGATAAAAGTTTTTAAGAGGTCATTCGAATAGAATTTCCATAATGACAATGGGGTATCCGAAATTTAGGTAGTTATCGCTGTAAAGGGTTTAGACACAGGCCGCAGGACAATATATATGTATACACATATTTGTAGAGTCAGGGTAATGTGTATAAAAAATTCGGAGAATTACTGATTATAATTTTTATAGAATATTTATTTATTTTACTTGTATTCTCTCCTTCGTTAATCTATCGCTTTTTTATATGTCGCACTCAGAAGAGTATATAATCTTCAATAAAGTGTCATGTAACAACTGGAGGTAACACGAATTTGAATTAGTCGCAAATTTAATGTTCGTACTGAGGAAATAAAAATATTAAGTACAATAATAGAATACTATATAGAATAGGAAAGCAAGTATCGCTTTCTAATAAATAGGTACCTAAAGACTAAGACTGTACATAGTTCTAGGGACTATCTATAAAGAGAATAGACACCAGTCACACAACTCTTTTCCTAACTAAAGGTCGCACAGCGATTCCACAATACACAGGTATTTTTTTTACAGGGGAAAATATTTTTACAATTACCTTAATCTTAGTCCTTGGTAAGCTTATATACACTATTTTGGCAGTTGGTTCGGCATTTGAGCGCAACAGAGAGCCAATTTAAAAATCTTTATATATCTACTTTGTACAATTCTTAAAAACCTAAGGCCAAATCAAGCCCTCAAGAGCCCAACTAAAATTATGATGCCCATCGTAATTTCTCATTATTCTGACCATTTTCTATCTACGCCTTTTCCGAGATATCACTCTTATAAGGCTGAAATAGTTTAGGTGCGTCAATTTTCGTCGTGGCAGAAACCGTTGACGTGTTCAGTGGTCCTGAGTAGCTTTTGTTTTCAAACGCACTCTGGATCGTTTGAATTTGCGCGGGTAGTCCAATGGCGATGGTGGTGGGAAGCTTGAGGGGCGGAGTCTTTTCTCCAGAAGATGAGAGGGGGTGTATGTGGGAGTGGGGATGAGCCGCACCACAGTCACAATCACTTGATGTGTCCGAATGGGAGGGGCTCAGCTCCGGAAGTGTTGGACGGTAAGTGGGGGCTGAGGTAGAGGTCGGTGGACTCACGAATGGAGACTGTGTGTTGGTAGGAACGCCGAGAGTTGGGAGATGCAGGGGCGGCAAGGCTGGGTGAGGCTGCAGAAGATGATGGTGGTGAGGATATGCTGGACTCTGTGGGTGTGGCCTGTGAAGTCCAGCCGATGTCGTCGCTGGCGCACTGGCTGGATAAGGATTATAACGCGCTGTATAATACGCGGCTGCTGCCGCTGCAGGATAATTTGGCGCTAGGTGCGTAGGCGGCAAACCGGGGGCCCCGTGATATGGTGGTGGCGGTAGGGTTGCTGTCGCTGCAGCTAACAGGGTTGCAGCTAATGTAGGATCCGTATATATGGCGTACGGCCATGCCATCGCCATCCTTTGTCTCTTATCCTTCATTCGTCGATTTTGAAACCATACCTAAAACAGAAAGACGGAACGTGTTTTATAAAGCGTATTTCATGTTCAAATTTTATGCAACTAGAATTAACAAGTTCAATGTGATATGATCCACCGGAAACCATGTACAGGCGCTATTTAAAAAAGGACTATTTTATACTGCAGAAAATATGTTAAGATTACTAAATTAAAAATTATCATGATTACTGCAACTCCTATAGTCACAATGGAACCCTACAAGAGAGCTAGAAGTAATATGAAGGTTTGAGGCGGCAGGGGGAAAAGGAACGGAAAGGATGTAAAAAAAAATCAAACATAAAAGTCTGACAGGAGCTCCTGGGAAATTAAAGGATCCATTAAAGTCACAAAGCTGCCGAAATCTCGCCTTTACTAGCATCCCGCTAATCAAGCCGTTTAGCACCTTGCCCGTCGGTCGGATGCCTTCTCACTCTTCAGGGCCGTAAGTATGGGGGGACTAAAAGATGAAACGTTCCAACGTACCGACCGGCGGCACTTTTGATCGAAGTTGTGCCTCCCTCGAGATATTTACCCTCGGTGATTGGTGATTTAACGAATACAAGAACAAAAGGATTCTCTTACGTGTTATAATGACTGATCAAACATGGCCGAACCGACAAGAAAGCTATCAAGGCCGCCAACACTCCTTTCATATATAAGAAGAAAAAAAAACATAAGTACACGAAAGTAGTCGCAACCACTGTAGCAGTCTTATATGATATCAACTCATGAGCCATCTTCCTGTCCTTATGAGACTTCTGGCTGACTGCTGGTTCCTTTAGTACTTAGAACGTCATTGATCATTCAGTATTTTCCTCTTTTTATACTCTGGGAAGCATATATATTGCTTTGGTTAATTAATAGTCAAATAGGCTATGTAAATTTTTTGACACTCAACGTCGTGCCCTTTTTGCATTGTAAAAAATATAGTGCGAAATTTAGCACCGTTTTGATACCGAAAGTGGTACATATAGGTCCATACCAATTACCGTGTTCACGAGTAAGACAGGCTAGTGTTACATTAATATCATTACTTGGCATGTTACAAAATAACACGACTTGCAGTTATAAGTAACACCTAAAATCCTCGCAGAAATCGTACTGTGTATTCAGGATCATTGAGTATAGAAAGTTTAATAGATTAATAATATTCTTTTAAATATATCAAACATACCATTTTCGAAATACAATAATTCTATAATTAAAACAAATATTTATAAATGTGGCCGCATAATGTACCTACTCGTGGTTATTGGGTACATTAATTTATTTGTAGTGCTACGAGAGGGATTCAGACCTGCGATTGTCGGGATGCTCATAAGGATGCTCATAAGGATGTGACACTCCCCGTATGTAAAAGCCATATATGTGAAAAATATATGGTAAATATGGGAGTATATATGTATAGCGGCAAAATTATCTATATTTCCCCATATATATTTCTCAATATTATTTTAGTATATTCAATTATATATTTGATATTATATGTTTAAATATATTTTTCACATATGTATATGGTTTTTCAGTAGGGGAATCAATACATCTAATGACTTCGAACAATGTAATGAAAGATTGTCAGTTTAAAAATAATAAACAGAAGTTGGTTAGTGATACATAGAATAATAACAAGGGTCAGTATTATCAATACATATATTAGACAGCTTGGCAGATTTAATTATCATATATAATGCGCAAACACCATTTACGATATTCTCAAAATCAAGTGTATTTATTGATTTATATCTTTTGAGAATTCGGCAAAACTTACTGATACTGTATACACAAATATTGATCATTTATTATAACTGTCAATCTAAGCAACGTTTACAATTGGTCTGGTGCCTCATCACACATACCCATATGTATTGATGATATTGATGATATTGATGATGATATGTATTGACGATACTCACTCTTTACCCTTGATACCATTCGATGTATTACTAACCTACTCCTGTTTATCATTTTTAAACTGACAATCTTGCGTTACATTGTTTAAAGTCACTGCAGAAAGTGTATTAGAATTCTTGTCCGAAAGATTTTTTAGAAAATCTGTCGCAACTCCGTCAGAATTGTTACAGGATATCAGATTATAGCCGCTGGCACTCTCAGTTCCAAAATCTCATCTTAATATCTCAAAAGAGGAAACTATAAAAATCCAAATCGAAATAATTTCAGGATATCTTAATAGGCCGTGGCGTCGTGAGTTCTAAAATTGACTACAAACAAAACCTATTTATGATCTTGCTAGAAGTATCCTATTTGCGGAATCCTTTTTGAATCATGATGAGGATTTATTTAGACACAGAGAATTCCAAAGGAACTTTCACTCAAGGTTTTCTACATTTTTAGTCTAATTGCATTTCACTGCAGTCTAACGATAATACTTTACGGTGTGATCTATACTGCAAAACCCATAATTTCCGGGCCTGTAATCGTTTACATTCTTAATTACTCGGAAACCGTTAATTAAGTAAAAATCTCGCCAAGGTGCTAATTACTGATATTTATTTGCATTAACCGCTATGAACGTAGTAGCGTCACTTCTAGTTCTGTTACTACAGAATGAATATTTAATGAGAAACTAACTTGCATCAGTGTTCATCAATAAGAAGTCAAGGTTTATGGAAATAAATAACGCGTAGCAGAAGACCGCCAAAATCGTTAAAACGTGACAGTGTATGCATACAATTATTTACTGATTACCTTGAAAAATAAGTATTTTATATAAAAGAAGGAGAATTAATTTTAGACACCACGTGTACTACTTATTAAAACAAGTCAATATTATATCGATTATTATTCTAGTATGAAAACATTGTAACATGATAAATTTAAACATTGACAACTAATGCCTGAATACTATTCATTTATAAAATACGTGTAAGGAGAGTACGAACCTTAATTGTTGATTCAGGCAGCTGCAATTGAGCGGCCAATTCGCACCTCCGTGGTCGGCTCACGTAATTCTCGCGATGGAATTCTTTTTCAAGACGGGATAATTGTTCCCGAGTAAATGCTGTTCGGTAACGTCGGCTGTTCGGGTCCATTGAGGATAATGGTTGTTGTTGCGACTGATGCGATCCCGAGGATTCTAAAATATCGAATTGTTTCGGTTAAAAATGGCTTCCGGATTTGAGCCGCGTCAAGAAGTTTTAATTCGCCAACTGAAACCTATACAATTCTTTTTTGCTATATCATTGAAATAATTTATAAAGCAGCAGCGATGTCAATATAATTATGGATTTTTTAACCATTTTTTTGTAAATTTTTTCAGTCAGCAGTTCATTTTCTATTTTCTATATACTCCACTTCTCTACTCGTATCAAACGGTTTCTACCTTATTTGATTTGCATGATTAACCATTTTTTGTCTTAGAAAACAGTATCCTATTAATCGTATTTAATTCAGAAACGTGGATTATCAAACTATACTCAACTTCAAACAGTATAATTTATCCCAGCACCCAGTTAAGGGAAAAATTATCTACGGTCAATAAAAATTTAAGTTTCCTGAAATTGGGCATGGGACTGCAGTAAAATAATTACCGCAATAAACTCGGGGCCGCGGGGATACAGACAAATTCTTAAGAAGGATTGCAATACTGTTAGTAAGGTCCCAATCAAGAATCCTTTATGGTCTTGACCATTACCTACTTCACGTTTTACAAATACCTACGAGGACAACTATCAATTGGATTACACTCGGCAATTATTATCTTTTGTCAACATACTAATTCGCCGTTAACCCCTTGGACTATCAACACCATGCTAGACAATTCTGTCGAAACTATTAATATGATACCGTGAACTTGTTGAAATATATACTTTTGATATTTACGTCACCTATGAGCATTTTTTATTTTGAGCAAATTCAATGTTGGTAATGAATATACCCAAACAGATAAGGTTTCACTTAATTTTTTTTCAGAAAACTTACCCTTTTCGGGAGCTTTTGACATGTTCCCATGCAATGGACTATGAGGCGGACTCAGCTGATATTGCGGTGGTACCAGGTCTACGACGATGGTCTCTTCTTCTCGTTGATCTCGTTGCTGCTCCTCGAAATTACGTTGATAGCCTTGCATCTTCTTTGACGAGACACCAAGAGGAACTTCTAATCACTCAATTATGGTTATGATATTATCTTCGATAACACTTCACTGATCACCGTAGAAGAAGTCAGATGACTTCGTTAACACTTATGATGGATCTTAAAAGCTCGTTTCGCAGTTCTCAAACTTCCACACGCTCCTCGACGTCTCCGAATCCAGTGCTTAAGAGCGACTGTATTTTCCTCTGTGACCAGCAGGGATTTTATAAAGCCTCCTGAGGACTAACTCACACTGTCGACAGTCGGGACCAGCCGAAGGCACAGCCATTGTTGCCCAAAGCTGTCCGATTGGTGAGCAGGCGCTATGACTGTTTGGCGATTGGTCCTTTGCACTTCTAGCGACGCCCCTATATTACGACACTCTTGCTCAGTGCCTTTTCCAGGGAAAATGCTTCTTAAACGGGGCGAGCATCGGTAAGGTAAAACTTGGCCGAAAATTATCTCGAATAATTTATCTTCTTATATTCATCCGTTTTAACACGAATTTCACTCCAATTAAAAAAAAAAGTTTTTTTTCGGGGAAATGATTTGTTAATTTGATTAGAGTATGTGTTTAAAAATAGATAATATTTTCTATGGAATTCATGTTTCTAACTTTATATCCAGTGGACTTTTACATAAAGTATAACCAGCATTAAGAATAATATTCTGGTAAAAGAATTAGAAATGTGCCTACATACATCTGGGAATGTGTAGGCGTCGCAGAAACTACAGATTATGAAATAACGTAAAACTGTCTTAAGAGGACTTTTTTTCGACAATGGTCGTGCTCTATTTTAGATATTTTAATTACTAGGACAGAAATAAGAGATCCCTTTGAACTATACATATTTCAGAGTGGCCGATTCTTAAAATGCTAACTTTTTTTTCAGAAAAACGGTGTCCTTCCTTTCTGAGCGATTTTACAGTGATAAATAAAAAGAGTATGTGTAGATATGAGTGCAGTGCGAAACGAATCGTTTTTTATTTTTGTAAGGAACTATGGGAGCGACCATCACTCGTTCCCTATAGGTCCTATATGTATACGAAATTACCTGAAATAAGAATAGAAACAGAGGAAGAGCCAAAGTACAGGATTACAACCAGGTACCTTTACTCCACTGACAAATAGATTAACAATGATTATGTTCTTTGGTCACACTCTGAATAGTTAACCTCATAACTGCAATAAATCAAATTTTGGTAAATGTCGTTCAGGTAAACTAATTTCTTTGAAAACATTCAGTTTCAATCGTAAAATTTACAATAATTTTGGCAATTCATATGTAGTTCTAAATGTTGGCCTTCATTACTATACATAATTTCAAACAAATAAATTTGGTTTTTCTCCTCATTATTTTAATTAATTTTAATAGGTTCGAGATGTTTTGGCTTTAGTACTTATAATAATTCTTAAGGACACATGCAACAAGGTAAGTTATGTGTAGAACACTGTAAATTATTTTTTAAGCGTTTCTAAACTCTAACTTCATTCTCACTCTACAAACTCTTCGTTAGTCAATGGATAGTTGTTATTTGATACAAGAGAACCATGATATTTTTATTTGAAAAATATACGTTTGATTATATCACGTGGAAGATTTTATTCGGAAAAAGATTGTAAGTTATGAGTCACGATAACGGCCAGTTTTTTTTTATTAAAATCTATAATTTTGGATTGCAGATATTTGCTATAACGAATCATGGAATTTCTCGTTAATCATCAAAATACATCTTGTTATGATCATGGCTAGAATATTTTAAAAATCAAGTCAGGAAAAATCAATTCAAGCAATGAATGCTAAATTTTCCAACGAAAAAGTAAGCTGATTCAGTACTATATAAAGACAAAGAGAAACAAAACATATTTTGTCGTTTTCTTATATTTTATTTCTTGCCACAAATAGAAAAATAATGAATGCATCTTATTTCCATTTGCTTTAATGTACATAGCGAATATAGCTCAATGTGTTGAATCTACATAATTATTTTAATACCGTGAGATGTGATGAGAACACGTTTATCGCTGGACGTGCTTCATAACAGATGAAAGCAACGTATTATATTGGGGGTTGAAAAAAGATATAATATAAATTTCTATTTAGTCTTCTTATCGTACATAAATGGAATGAAACAGTAGTAATAATTCACAAAGCATTATCGTCTATATTAGATGGAACGTCAAATAATTTTTTATAATTTTTCTATGACAGTAGCTTAATCAAGGTTAAAAAATTACGTAGATTGATATGTAGCTCGAAAAAGATGTTTAGCCAAAAATTTAAAAACACTCTACCAGTACCTAACACTGACAATATCATGCGTCCTCACAATTCCCTTTTGAAAATAATGAATAGCCCCGTGCTTATAGGACCAATTGCGATGCCATAACAAAAATTGGAGCAACGGTACCAGTCCCTACCAAGGTTGTATTTCATCTACGTAAAATATCTTTATTGAGGTTGCTATTTCCAAAAACTGTATCAATCTTTTCGACCGTACCTAATTCACTGCACCCGCTAGTGTTAGTCATTACTGTTTATTTAGCAAAACTGGTGTTTTTTTTTCTTGAGGAAACATCTCGACACGGAAGAACCATGCTCCATAAATTATAATAGGATAGCAGCTATTATTTTGACCATAGAAATGAAAAGGTACACGTAGGTATACGCATATAAGTAATTCTTTGTAAATTACATAAGTCCTTTAAAAAGTGGAGCAATCGCTGCCATTTGCTTTATTACTATTTGGGAGGGAATTTTACAATTTTCGAAAATATTTCAGCGTATTTGTTCCACCTGCAGAAATGTTTTTTTTTCTGTCAGAATGTGCTCGAGAATGTTTAGCTCAATATTTATTACGAGTATCTCCACTAGGTGTATCTGAAACAGCATAACGCATATCACGGTAAAATAAATGCCGCCTCAGACACCTTTTCCTTTTCATCTTTATTTTAGACAAAATAGTAACACCTGCGACTCAGAGAAATCCAGTGGTCTCCAAATGTGCGTGTAGCAGATTTTTAGTTGAACGGTGAGTTTGATCATAAAATCGAAACGAAGGGAACCAAATGTTTTATTGATACTCATTAAAGTAACTCTAACTTCAACCCTTTTTCCCTACGCAGCTCGGTTTAAAAAAAATCAAACTTGCAAACAGGACTATAGAAGGGATCTTTAAGACAACCCTTAGTTTTTTTAATCACATAATCCTCTTATGCCAACAACTCGAAAATCCAATGAACGGCCAACACCCAAGGCGAGAGGAACAAAGTGAGGAAGTACCGTCTAACACCAACGAACTCTCATCTAGTCGACGAACGATAAATATTCCTTAGGACATTACAAACTTTCACCAAGAACCGGCAAACGAACGACTACCTTTATACTTATTACATTTAATCCTTTTATATTATTTTTTTATCGTACTCTCTATACAATACAATTGAAAGTGTTTTCAGGACGACATGCTTCAAGTTTTTTTTTCTTTTTTTACAGAAAAAGCCTAACTACTAAGGTTCTTCCCACCTCAAAGTTGAAAAATAATTTTACCATATTACAAATAGGGGCTATTGAAAGCTAAGTCAGAGTATTTCAATAGTGCGTGAATATGTTTAACGTATGAAATATCATTTAACTATAGATGTACACATCGTGCACAGTTAAATACTTTCTCGAGAAATTTAAAATATTTTACATAGTTATAATGAAGCTAGAATAAAAATTGACTTTGGTGATGTGATTCTGATTCAATGAAGTAGTTACTTCTATCATTATGAATTGCTCTTTTATTAAGGAGATAGCCAAAAAATTGTTCAGAAAAATCTATAATACGCTTCTCAACAGTTATATATTTTTATCAGTGAACAATATGTTAAATCTATAAAAAATCACGGGAATATCGCTAAATTAAGTATTTGGAATCATTTTACAGTTTATAAACTTTATAGGGCATTTAAGTAGCTCTATCCGTAAATATAATGAAAAAAACAAAGGATGGCAGTGATTTTCAACTTGACTCTTTGGAAAGCAATTACTTATAGTTTGATTACGAATACATATCGCTAAAAGAAGGAGTATTAAGTATAAGCGGAGTAAATTGTTTATGACATCGAAGAATCCATTTCCAGCAATAATTGCTTTAAAATACATATATGTGTATTACGGTGCATTTCATATTTTCAGATACTCATAAAATTCTTATCGATTCACTTTTCCTAAATACATTATGTAAAACTTTATACAATAATATCAGAATCTTAGGATTGCGGATAACGTCTAATAATGAAACTCTTGAATTAATTAGACACAAAACCTATCAAGTATATATATATATATATATATATATGATATGGTGATTTTATATAAAATAATTAGCAGACCAAGAACAAGTTCAATCAGATAAATTCTATTCATGTTCTTCTTTGTTTTTAATACTCACTCATAAAAATACGATTATTCAGCAGAAAAGCTAAATTATGAAAATTAACCAATTGATCATTTGTTCGACTACAAATCCAGCAATAGAAAACATAATATCGATTCAGTGCTATCAGCTACCACTCTAATCTAAAAATATGATATATCAGTCTTTATACAAAACTTAAATGAAACTCACTATGCGCTAATATAAGTAATTTATTTTTAGAAACACAAGTCAATAAAATTTTTGCCTAATTGATAATCTGGCCTAACTGATAAACCTATAAAGAAGTTACAGTTCTTAGTTGCTACTGTACATTTAAACCTTAACGTCCTAGCGTAAAATGTAGAGAGAAAAAATCAATCATTTCAAAGCAGAATTTTGGTTGGCTTTCACAGTTTACAGCTGTGTAGAGCTGTATGCATTGCGTATCTGTATAGAGCTGATGTATACAGGTACAAGGGTTAAATTGGCAGAAACAGCTAGAGCAGATGTGGTCACAATCATGCCACTGATTAAACGGTTTGATTAAGCGTCTAATTTGGCTGCGCGTACGGTGTAACATTGCTTTATGTAAAATCCATATTCACGCATGGGTTCGTATTCCTATGCAAACACATACAGTAATGTTGCTTTGGTTATCGTTATTCATTTTTATATTTTTTTTTTTTTCAGTCTATATGGCCCACCACACCTATACTACAACCTACGTTCGACAATTTATTATGTACTTTGCACTGTATGCAGTGAGCTTAATCAAAAATTCCATTTTAGTTATTATAATTTGTACTGATTTTTTTATTTTTATTTCTAAAAACCACGTGTTAACTCTTTGAAAATGGACAATTTCTAATAAAGGAACACTTACGTAAAATCATGGTCCATAGGTTTTTAAGATTGCTGAAGTTGACTCAACGTGGCAAACTACTGTTTTAAAAAGTGGTACTATTACAGTGCGACTCATTTTGCAAAGAGTCTTGAAGTCACTAAATGCGTATCTGACTTTAAAAAATGAAAATTCACAATGGTAGTTCAATTATGTGAACCATATCGATTAATATTCAAAAATTAGACCTTACTGCAGTCGGCTGATTTGCGGCCATGAATACACCAAAACAGTCTTGCGCAGTCATACGTATCTAATCTCTGCACTCGTATACCTATGCAACCCTCTCTGACAATTCATACACATTGGTCATTAATACACATCCATCCACACTCGCAATTTGGATATGCCATTTTCAATGTTATATTTCTGACCTAAGATTCAAAAAGAGTACTGCCGGAAACCATTGTCATACGATTTCTATGAAAATGATGTGATGTGATGAATGATGAAAATGATGAAAATGTGTATTCCTTTTAACACTGACACCGCAGGGAGTTACGTAGAACAAAGAGTGTAATGTAACACACTTAAGTATGAAAGTGTCAATGTCTATCAATAGAAGTAAGTATGGAATAAGTCTGCAATAATCACTCGATGCTAATCCTTTTAGTCGTTGAAAGCAAACGATATAACTAACTTTGACAATAGTTTCAAAAACCACTTCGTCCACGTTAAACTCTTTCAAAATCGGAGACTCTCTAATCCGATTTAAGGAACAATGTAGCGGTCATGAGGTCTACTTTTACTATCCCTTGTTTGAGCCCTGTTGACACAAAACAATTAGACTTACCTTGTACCTAACGAAAATTGAAATGTGCAAACAAAATTCTTTTTTCAATTGTTTCCTGGAGACAAATTTTATTAATTAGAAAAACTCTGTTTTATTAAACAATGGGTATGATTATTAGAAAATTGCTAGTAGGTATCTATGTTGGTGAATAAATTTGTTTTATACTGCTTAATTATAAAGTTGTTAAAAAGATGTAAATAAAATATTGAAAGCGAGAGAAGATGAAAAGTAGACAAAACCGAGAATTCTGACAAGAAAAGTTATCAAAAATTTCTTGAAATTCTGTGAGGAAACCATTGTTGCTGTGCCAGGCTAGTTAACGATTGCGAGCATCATGGGCAAAACCTTAATGGCTTTATATATATATTGCAGTTTCCATAACTGTAAAATCATCCCTGCAGCGTCCTTCGGAGGCTTCAACAACCGACAATCTCGCATTTATGAAAACTTGCAGTTTAGTGCCGTTTCAGAAGCAAATCGAGTATGATTTCTGGTCGCTTCTGTCAGGTATACCAACTGAAATTGGTTACCGTAGTTAACCGTAGTCAACCTAACCCAACCTTGTTTCCTAAAGGCCACTTCAATACTTGTCCTTGGGTTAGACCTTTGAAATTGCTCAACGTGCAATATAACAAAAATAATTTGTCAATATTCGGTGGAGTTTTCAAGAAATTTTTCTGTGATCACACACGTAGTATAAGTGGTTTAATCTGATGAGAAATAATCTAACTGGATAAAAAGGAAATATTTGATAATGTAATCATATGAGATGTAATTGTGGTATGTATGTAGGTGAAGAAGCAAATATAATATGATCAGAACTAAAAATTTATAAATTAAAACTAAACAAAGGACATGGCCGTGACAGACTAGGTATTTCATTTAACATGTGAATGTACTTGACACTAAACTATAATCAATTTCCGTACTTCCCGTTCGGGTACTTTGACACACTCGAGATTATCTCTTGAATGGAGTATACTCTCTTATTCCTACCATTGACATCTTATGTATAGTTCTAAAAGAAAAGTTTAAAAATGAAATAATTTGTCCAGTATATTCACAGCAAAGTATAGTATTATACGAGCCACTAGAATAAAGAAACTTCCACTACATTAAGTTATTGATATTGATGCCGGACTTTACACTTGACTGTACAAATACACCAAAACTCAGATGTAAAAGTTAAAATATTGAAAAACGTCAAATGTCAGAGTATTATTATACTATACTTTTACTATAATAATATACTTTTCACGCACACTACGGCGAAATGAAAGACAGCTCTTATAGTCTGGGAGTTTACCGATGTCACGTGATTCTGTATCTCGAATAGTAGGAAGCGTAGAGAGGTGTATTTTCAGAAGAAGGATCCTGGTCCATTCCTCCATGTATTCATATATGTAAGATGCTAGAAAGCAGGAGGCTCTATAGTGTTGGGTGTTGAGGAGGTCGTTTAGTGGATTCTTGCTAATTGGAATATCCCACTGAACCACCCTAGATGAAACAATAGAACACCCGGTAGCCTACACAAATGAATGGATACGCAGAGTGATACTTTTTACCCTTCGTTTATTTCCTTCGTCCTATTGTTTTTTTATTCCTAATTTCATTTTATTCATTGAAGATGATGCACCTTGCAACAAGTAGTATACTTACGAAATTTCAATCCTCGAAATGAAAACAAGTTACAGGTTTGCACTTTTTATAATTATTTTTAGATATGGGCAGTAGAAGACGGTATCTTCATCCAATATGCTGAATGACCTACTAAACAAGTTGGATTAAAATTTATAGAAAAAAATCAAGTTTTCGAAACAAAACAGACACTAACACTTGCAGATATCCAATACGTATATTTATTTTATTTGAGTCGTGCAAAGTTTTAAATAATTTATATCGTACCTTTTTATCACAAATTTCGACAGAACTATTGAAACAATCAAGTTTAATTTTATAAGAAACATTAAATTTTAAAGGTATCCGTAACAATAATACTTGCAGATATTTATAACTCTTTTTTTTAAGATAATGGCATCCAAGACATTTTTGAGAATTTGCATCTGCGGTCATTATTTTTGTCATTTACATTCCAGATAAGACAGCTTAAAATTCAGAAAAAAACATCAAATTTTAGGTGTATAAAATAACAACAATGGCAGCAGATGCTCAGTACATCCGTATTGAATCCTTAATCATAATTATATATTATTATTATTATTATCAGTGGCGAAGTATAAAGGGCGACTACATGATTCATGCGGTTACACTATATGGCAAATTTATTTGTCCAGATATTTTGTATTTCGACATGAAAAACTGTTTGTCAGTTTTTTAATATCATTAATACGATTTTTCGTAATACGTAGTATAATAAACGTTTGCCTGAAAGTATGATTGCGAGTAAGCGTTTCGTTCTCAATGTGTCGCTTTGATGTTTTACCTTTCTCCCCCTTACTATCCACTCGTATACGACGAGTCCAAACGGATACGGAAGCACTTCAGTACTCGAGACACACTTAACACTGTCGGAATCTGCTTTTGAAAACATGTAGAACCGTGTATCGAAACTGTACGGTGAGATTGCAGCAAGAGAAATGAAAAAATATACACGAAGAGAGAAAAAGGAAACATAACTCCGGAATTAGAACGAAATTAGTCCAGGCACTTAAGCACTTGGAGCAATTAAGAGCACTTCGTGTTTTAGCGAGCTCTTTAACCGTACCGCATGAATGTCCCATTCTATTTCCGGTTGTCTTTTTTCTATTTTTTTTTATTCCTATTTCGAACACGTCGTGAATCCTCAAAACTGTTCAAATATTTTTTTCTCTTCCTATCTTGACACATCTCTCAAAGTCTTCAGTGCTACCTAGGCCTGTTGGGTTAAGTAAACGCTTAACCAATCGTTTGTGTTTGGTCATAAAGATAGGTACCAGTTCTCGTACATACGCACTTTCATAAACTATATCAATAAGTTCGTCTCCCTCCCTCTCTCTCTCTCTCCCCCCTCTCTCTCATCCTCTATCCCCTCTCCCCCCCTCCCTCCCTCCCTCCCTCTCTCTCTCTGGCTCTCTCTCTCGCTCTCTCTATCTCTCCCTATCTCTCTCTCTCTCTCTCTCTCTCTCTCTCTCTCTCTCTCTCTCTCTCTCTCTCTCTCGCTCTCTCTCTCTCTCTCT
>JARQTH010000410.1:709-20248 GCA_030142595.1 Trachelus iudaicus | reverse complement strand
CTCTCTCTCTCTCTCTCTCTCTCTCTCTCTCTCTCTCTCTCTCTCTCTCTCTCTCTCTCTCTCTCGCTCTCTCTCTGTCAAGTGGAAGCGGTTTCTTCGTAGTATCAAGGTGGCAAAGATTTATTCACAGCTGGTTGAAATACGATTCTTGAGCGACACAGTAGATACAGTAGGCAAGGTTGATAGTAAATAGATGGACTACATGGTGTTAAAATACATACGAATGTACCATCACTTGAAGAAGACTCATTCACACAAGTGCTTCAATTCTCAATAGGCTACTTAGCGTGAAAGCTTTACGACGTGCCGACAAAATGCACAAGCTATGAATCTACTAACAGACGGACCACTGTCAGTTTTCAAACTTTCATATATAATTATGACGTTCTGAATCCTAAATAATTGAAAATCTGCTAAGAAATCATTCTAATTAATCTGAGAAAAACATATATGTCGCATCATTTATTCTATTGTCTTTCAATATTGCATTATTATAATACTTAAAGCTATACAGGGTGGGCATTCTAAATTAACATTTGTATATCCCAATTTACTATGGGGCAGTCAGTATCATCAACTGATATTGACTCAATATCAAAGTATCTATAATGTCGAAATGTCGACAATCATCAACCTAAGTACTTCTTGGATGCCAACCTGAATTCCTTGAATTTTAAAAAGTAAAATATACATTCAAAAAATCCACGCATATGTATGACTATAATGTAAATATATACGTAGGTTTGAGGTTATTTTCCAATAACTCCTTCATTGTTAATTGGTATCAGCTAGAATACTGTATATAGAAGAATACATTCTAGATTTAACCTTGAAATCTTAAAAAGTGCAAGGCTTATGAAGCACTAATGTTCAATGTTCGATATAGCCCATCGAACAGTACATATTTCATTTGAAACATTTTATAATAAGATAAAAAATAAACCATTTATTTAAGATCCCAAATCAAAAGATAAGTTCTGTGTCGATTTTGTTTCGTGTTTCTCGGCAATACGACAACAGGATTTATGGTTTGTTTCAGCCCGGAATACGCAACAAATAGGCCTGGATTCCGGCCAAAAGAACGAGATCAGACTCATCAGGACCTATTTATCGGACGACCAAACCTATTAGATCGAAATAAGGAGAACGAAATCACACCTCTGAGGATCGAAACGGCACTTATTTTTTTTTGATTCGAACAAAATTCAGAAAGATTAATCTTGTGCATTTGCTATAATTTGAAGTCATAAATCCTGTATGTATACAGATATATTACATAATATACATCTGGAGGAACTTAATTTTCCTTATAAATTATCATATGATACGTTCAATTTCAATGACACCCAAAACTTTTTGCAATGGCGATTGATAAGATACTAAGATACAAGTGTGTCTAAAATGATAGTAGTAAGGAAAATAAAATTCAGTAAAGTATTTAAAAATAGTACATTATGATACAAGTGCGGGAAGTTGGTGATTCCTGACGAGTGTGACGTTTGCCTTCGCCCGAGCGAAGCGAGGATGACAAACCTCACACGAGTAGGAATCACCAATCCGCATGCGTATCATTTACTATTTTTTGTAACAATGTATGGGAAGTTCGCAGTTTGCGCACCAAAAACAAGCACGACATGGTTGACTCTGAACTCATCAAGAATGGACCATTTTGTGCTTGTTTCTTGGTGCGTAAACTATATACTTTCTGTACAGCGTTGCAAAAAAAAACTTTTCTTAGTTGAGACAAAAGTGCATGAACATTGGTATAATAGTTTAGGACATTCCAGCAATAACGCTGGAACAACCTGCGTTGTTTTTTGTGTATTTAGATATTTTACATAAAAAACTTCGAAATTAGAGTAGTTGATGGAAAATAAATTGTCATGCTTATTCATTCCTTTATCCCGAAAAAGTAATTTTTGTAATTTAAAACGAGAAATTTGAAATCCGTTATTTTTACGGGTTTGGTTGTTCTAAGTGTTAAAACGTCCCACAGCATCAAGAAGCGGATTAGGATGGTGAAGGAAGGGCCCGGTCGGGGATTTAATATCTCTAATTCTGTACGATCATCCCCTAATTTCATCAAGGTTCCGGGGTCTACGAGCGCCTCCTTTAACTTGGTTATAAAGTTTGCGCATATTATATTCATTCAGTTCGCCTTCTGACTCCTCCGTAGCTCTCGAATGAAAGTGGCCGCTGAGGCAGAGGGAGCCACCAAGCTATAATAGCAGCCATGAGGAGCTTCAGTGTTACGTTACGAATTATACAGATATTAATAAAACCTCTTTACCTCTACCTATTACCTTGAACCGCATCCTAGTCTTTATTTCTATTGGCTCTCATCTTTTTGTTCCTTTGCCCAATGGAATGAAGGATGAAGTACATTTTTTAATGTTGACTTTTATAAATGCTTGATGAGATATATTGGTATTTAATAAATAATAATGTGAATATGTCGATTAAAGGATGCTTACAATTATCCAGGTACCCCGTAACTTAAATCTGTAGGTTAGGAGGTCAAATTCGGATGCATATCTATAGGCGTATTTCAGAGTAGCGCCGGTGAAATTACAATTTTT
The DNA here is from genome assembly GCA_030142595.1 of Trachelus iudaicus. NCBI lineage: Eukaryota > Metazoa > Arthropoda > Insecta > Hymenoptera > Cephidae > Trachelus > Trachelus iudaicus. The sequence goes on along the minus strand of JARQTH010000410.1, from coordinate 17,669 downwards.
AATTACGGCTCAAGCAAGTTCATAATTGGTGCTCACTACGTGGGGGATGAAACTTATTAGTTGGCAAGGCGTTACCGCTGCCGAGGATGTAACATGGCCGCCTTAGGGGTGAATATTGCCATGAGCCAGGGACGCAACTAGTGCTTTGAGAACTTTCATGAAAACACCAGTGGTACAAATATTTCGCTTTTACCATAATAATATAGCATCTTACAACGATGACTATGCATAGTCTGCGACATTAATTATGCTAACTTTTATCAATCTTAAAAATCACACTCTTTGTGCTGTAATGATCAATTTTTTAAAGCTTTTTAATAATTCCAAAAAGCTGCAGCTCGCTGTACCGCTACTATAGCGATTTATGCAAAAAAAATTTGATTCTAATTAAATATTCGAAAGTTCCTTATATTTTCGTTGAAAAGCTATAGACACTATCCAGTTATTCAATCCGACCCTGGCGCTAATCTCGAGTTAGGTGGCAACATTTTCTTGTAGACCGTGAATATATACGGTAGATAGTAGGTAGAGCCTGTCTCTATGTATACATGTAGAAACATATAAAGAGAGTATATACAAAGATAAATTTACATAGGGGTTGCAAGGGATGTACATATGTACATGGGGGATTGAGGATCGAGCAGGCCGATGGGGTTAATGGTTCAAATTGTGTTTGTGAAGGTGAATATACCTAATAAATGCCATAGATACTCCCCCCTTTCCCATCCCCCATCCTATATAGTGGTAGAACAGTACTGCGCCAGTACTCTGCGCATGTATCGCCTGAGGATGTGGACGTGTAAGGATATACATAGGTGTGGGTAGAGTCGGTGGCCATAAGGCGCTGGGTGCCGCGCTGTTACGACCCCTGATCTGAGGAAGCTTATACGAGCTCGTAGGTCGTAGGTGAACGGAATATTGCATCCCACACTAAAACCCCTCCTAATTGACTAGCTCCTCCTTCCTCTGCAGGTAATTATATAGGTTTTTAACCTTGCTAAGATCTCTCCTGAATTATCAGCAGAATCTTGCATTATAAAATAAAAAGAGAAATCTTTGAAGAAAATATATATTTCCGTTGAAGTTACCCCTCATACAAGATATCGAGGATATACGAGCTGGAGTATCAAGGATGTGTGAAATATTATCTACTCAACTAACCGGGCACCCGGTTGGCACGCATTTCGCAAGTCTGTAAGAGGGTAGAAATGGAAAGGGAATCGGGATGGTAATTCGCGCAGGCGGCCATGATAGCTTCGACTTTGTATGAGGGTGGGTTGGGTCAATACTTTGGTGTTGCAAAAGTCGGAACGTGCTGCACACTACGGAGAAGGGATGAAAAGTATCTATAGCGTTGGAGCTTCGCGGACTCCGGATGAGTTACGTGAATCTCGTCACGCCTCGCGGAAACCATTCGCACTACGAAGAATTCATAAGGGGTTATTAAAAATGAGAATCGGGTGTTCTTAGTTTCCATAAAAATGAAAAATTCGAAGAAAACTTTTTATGAGAAAGTGCATTATAGATGAGTACTTATATTCGATACACATATGTTGAATAAACAGTAATACTAAGTATGTGCACGAAAAAACATGGGAAGCTACCAGCAGTTTCCAAGAAAATGATGTTAAAAGTCAAGAGTTTTAATGCAGCGTAAACAATATCCTAAAATATTTGTTGAAATTTCGGGATATCGCAAATATACTTCGAAAAGAAGCGCTTACAGGATATTTTGCTTTTAATATCTGAAATAAATAATGGATATAATCGCATATGGTGACATTGTCAAATGGTGATTTGAACGAAAAAATTGGAATCAAACTGCATTACTGTCGTGATATTTTTCAAGTGAGGAAACAATTAAATATGATTGACTCCTGTATGTAAAATTACAATTTACATTGTTATTATTATTGGGATGTAGCAATATCTTTATTTTCAATTATCTCATGATAGACTGTTATTTGACTAGGTGTTGAGAAAGGACTAGCTTAACGGAAGATACTCGAGAACCTTAAAGTCCGTTTAGAAACTTTCCGTACTCTATAATTCTATGTCGGCCACTCAGTTGTGTTTCAACAACAGTTTTTCTCTCTATCTCGATATTCAAAAATTAATTTTATTTTAGTTAATAAACAATAAATCTACATTTGGAATGTATTAAAGTATTTTGATAATTGATTCTAGCCTATTTGTTTTAACATACAGTCAGGGTATCTATGATATTGTTATTATAATAATGCAGTATTATATACGTATATCGGGATGGGTGAATGGGGAACAGAAAAAATAAAAAAAATGGTCAATTTATCAAAACCTTAACGCCCTTCTATTTTTCCAAAGGTGATCCTAAAAGGGATTTCATCTCACTAAATGCGAGTGTTACATCAGAAAGGGGCCGAGATCACAACGAGGGGAGCATATGTGTCTCTCTGGGGGTCCGGGACGATCCGAACAAATATTTTGTCATCGGAATTTGATGATCCTCGCTTATTCACTGGAGAATATTTGTCGTCAAACCCTTCGTACACTTGTCTCGCCCTTAATTCCTTTATGCACTATTACACCCTACTTACTGCTTATAAATTAAATTCAATGGAAAGAGCGGAATTGAATGTTTATGTCTTTGTTATCTGCGACGGTTACAAAATTGTCAACTTCTTTTAGGCATGACCGCACGCAACATGGAACCAAGTTCTACTTCTTTCTTGGATCTATATGAAATTTCAAAAAAGATAAAAATACAATACGCATATTTCTTCATCAATTGCACACTTACTTATCATACTAATTTTATATTATTCTTCGTCATAATATACTCACTGTACATTTCAGTTGATCATACTTAAATCAGCGTTGAAACAAGCCAGTTCGAATTTTAGAAAATATATGTATATAGAAAATATTCATATAATATGGAAAGTAATTGAACATATTTTCACTTTATGAATTAAAAAAAACAGCCGAGAAGGCACACAGTACCTATAACCCAATTAGAGCAGATGTTAATGCATGCAGGATGACAACGTTTTACGCTAGATTAATTTTATCAACTGTTCTTACACTCTCCCCAGGTACACCCCTTTTCCATGGGGTTAGCTGTTATTTACTAGTGGCAAGCAGCAGGTTCGGATTACACCCCTTCATCGAATCCACTTTGGCTTTACACCCAAAAAATAAACAGACTCATTTATCCCATATGTTTTTTGTGTTTTTGTTCAGGAATACTAATTATATAGATACAAATTTGGCCCCTCCTCTCGTTGAAGGTTCATAATAAGGACTAGATTTAAATTACTTTATTCTTTGATGATCTCTTATTGGTCGAAATCAGCTTGTTAATAACAACGCATAACGTATGTATTGCATCGTATTATATAATAGCTGGGCTACATTACATTAAAAGCGAATCATCATTCCGAAAAAAAAAAATTTTTAAACAGAATGCAGGAACAGCATATGTCTACTAAGCCAGGCTTGAATCGAGTTAAAGCAGTGCTTATCAATAATTCAGAGATTTCATCCCTCGTAATATCATCGTGGGGGCCTTGCACGGGATTGATTAATCGTTTTCGTATCTCCCACCATCCCTTTTCAACCGGTACCAAGAGAAGGAGTCAGTACGAAATTCAGTTCCTCGGTTCACTATCTCAAAACAATATTGCCACAGAATATATGTTCTTCCTAAGTGGGTAGATCATTAAATAGAATATCTCTTGAAAATTTGGGAAATAGTCAAAGAGGAACACAAGTATTTTCATTTCACGAAAAGGATCCAGAGGCTACGCTGTGACCGGGCGAGAATTCCCGAAAATTTTTCTTATTTCGCCCTAATCCGTCGGAATGGCCGCCATAAAACGAATCAGAGGGGAATCATGCCTTGGAATTCTTTCATCCGATTTCCACCCCCTGGTACTATTTCTTCTTTCTCTGAAAATTTTGCTGCAGGCTTCCAACTTTCTTCTCAACATTTGTAAAACCCCACAAGAGACTTGGATCGATATCTTTAAAAATTTTCATAATATTAGCCAAATTTCGTCATGCGACAAACTATTTTCTTCATGGTAACAGTATCGAATTATTCATTTTTAATCTTAGGGCAAGGTTACAATAAAGCACTAGCGTACACTGAATAGTGGCTTAACTCAGTGCCGCAATATCCAGAATTAAGGGAACTGCAGATATATTTAGATTATTCAGGAACATTCTGAATTGAAAAATATATATTGTTTTAATATATTATACGTTTGGCAAAATAAACTTATAGTGTCTTTCTATATTAACACCATACACTTCCGTTTACTCAGCTTATTTTACGCATACTTTATATTGCCATAACTAAATCTGTTCTGCTTAAGGAATCCTAGTCGGCGAGAGTACCTATCGGGAATAAAGTCGAAAAGCATGTTCGCCTGGAACTAGCTGTCGACAAGAAGGGCTCTCGTTCACCGACAGACAAATCATATTTTAAATATTCAAAACCAGCCTGGGAATACCTATGCTCTGCGTCCATGGATGTATAAGCACGCACATAAGCGCATGTGCGTATGCGTGTTGGTTCGGAACCGGAAACGAGAAGTCTGGAAGGCCGAAACACTAAAACGCTAAAATGCTGTGAGTACTACACGTGACTCCTGGAAAATACCTTTTATGGTTCGCCGGGGGATACACTACTGAAGTCCCTCTCATTCGATGATAAACCTGCCTCCATTTTACTCTTCTCCCACCCGCTTTGCGCTTCACATTGCTCCTCTTGTTACTTCTTTTATCCACAGTTAAACAGTAGATAGAGTTCTATTGAAATTGTGGCCTTTTCCATAAAAAAGGTTTCATGGAAATTTGAATATTTTAATTGTTATATGATCGATTAAATGTTTACATTATTTAAACTTTATTGGAGATGTACATATTATAGCTGTTACGCGATACGAGTACTTTTTGCATTAGATATATGATAATAATAATATTAAGGGCATGCATAATGGACTTTAATAATACTCGATGGCTCTGTTTTTTCTTTCATTCGGTTCTATTACAGAAATTGGCCGAGCAATAAAGTCAGCGTTTGCAGTTTACGATTCCGCTCCCAGATGAATTTCGCTGCGCTCCGCACATAACCGTCGATTCATGTGAGTTCTGATCAAATTCCGGTGCGCCAGGGTACCAATTAACATGGAATCGTAAAGGGCCTCTTAGTAGTAGAGCCCATAGAGCTAATATTGTCGAAGGATTATCATAGAAATAAATTACACAGGAATCACATTAGGATGAGCATTCTGATGGATTTTAAGCAATCACTATGTGCATCATTCACAATATGTGCAATACTAAGAATGTTAAAAGGAATCTCCTTATTTTTTGCTGTACCCAGTGGGTAAACATTCGTCGACTTGTGCTGAAAACGTTTTGTACGGCCGTACTGCATTATAATATACTTATCGCTTTCTTGTGAACTGACAATGAGAATGTTCGACTAATGTAAATTAATTAGCAATAAAATATAACTGCCATTTTTATACTTACAATCCATAGTCTTATTGTTCTTTATTTTCAGACCTTAAATAAATTTGATCATACAACACGGCTTAACTACGCGATGAAAATTTTTATTTAAACATTAGCATACAACTCACCGTAATCGTGGGAAATTGTGTTATTTTGAAACTTAATTTTTTTCTGTAAATTATTAACATTAAAGTTAGCAAAATCTTCAACTGACTTGCAATATTTTGCATGCAGTTTGGCAAAATTCAGGAGACTGCTTCGAAAAATAAAGCATATGTAAAATTGGCACATTTTTTCAGTAAAAAAAAACCTTCTGAGTACGGAAGAGCAGGTTTATGTTAAATTTTACAATGCAGTACTTTATTTTATATCATGCATCAAACTTGATAAAAATTGGTTGTAGATTTCAATATAAATTACTCTGAATCCGCTCAATTTTCCCCATACAGTGTAACAATCGATTAATAATATTCGTAAATTATCGGTTGGCGGAAATATAAAGGTATAATGAATCCCCTTAATTTGTTAATTAAATAATGGCAGTCGTAATGTACGTTGAACGTGACTTTAAAAGCCAAAGATTAAAAGAACAAGCCGCAACTTGAAACTTACAATTTGCTTTCTCCGAATTGTAGGTAGTGTACGTAGGGTCTATATGAGGAAGCATTTTCATTTTTTTTCATCTTTGGCTTCCTCATAGATGAATCTTCATTTACTACCGAACCGCGAAATTTCAAATTGCTATAAAATTGGATCCGCTTGGCCGATCTTCGCCAAATTTCATATGTATTACGGCTAGATGATATTTCATACTTGCAGAGAATTGCGGTTTGATTCGTTGAAGTAAGCGCTAGTTACAGGGATAAAAGTGATTTTTTGAAAAATTAAAAATATCATAAAATCAAAACTCCCCGATGGATTCGGCCCAAATGCAATACCAACCAACCTTGGATACAAATCTCTTTGTCAAGAATTAAAGACGAGTATCACAAAATTTGCGATCGCTAGAGCAATAACGTCCTTTTTTGGGGAATTTAAAAATGACATAAAATCTGAGCCGCAGCTTGAATCATGACGAAAATTATAGTCAATGAAGGGGATTTTAGAGCTGCACATCCCTGCAAAATTTGGAGGCTGTAGCTAAAACCATTCTCGAGTTATACACGTTTAAATTTTGGGAGGCCATTAGATCCGGATATTTTCATGTGTTCATGTTAATGTGTACATGTGTTTTTTCGACGTTTTGGCAAATTTTGAACACGGTGACAAAAATCTCGAAAGACAAATTTTTCACCGTCACATAGCTTCCACTGTGAAGAAGAAAAAAATGAAAATGCTTCCTCATATAGGTACTTCGTATACTAACTGCGATTCGGAGGAAGCAAATTGCAAGGTTCACCTTGCGGCTTGTTTTAACATGAGAAATGAAGCATCGGATTTAATCAACATCGACGCTTGTCATCGCATTTTCATGCCATTATTTAATTTAGCAAATATCACCGAACGTTGTATTCATTCATTAAGATTATCTAAGAAATTTTAACCCAAATCAAGTAAATTTTGCCATTCACTTGGTAAAAATTTGCCATGAAATGAATTATAACTTGCCTAGTAATATTTACCATAAAAATTTGTGTAATTTACCTATGTTACTGGTAATTGTGATAAAAGTGTCAAGACCTCCCAAATTTATTCTCATACTTGGTCATTTTTTAATTGAATTTTACGAAACCTTGTAACAAAAAATTCCCTTCGTGTGGGAGCTTCACGAATGTACGTCCTTCATCGAATACGACGTTCAAAGACCAAGATAATTAATCCCAACGAATGAATACTTACGCATAAACTTATTTTCAGATCTTTAACAAATGTAGATACGAAATGATGCTATCAAAAAACTGCACATAACCGACGACTCGTCACGAAGAAACTGTGCATTAACTTTTCAAGATCTTTGTCAGAGATTACAATCTTCACCCTTGGAAACAGTTCACTGAGTCTTCAAACAACAACAAATCAATGATACAATCAGTTGAAGTCCATCGTCAGAGATTACAATTTCAACGGCTATACATATAGCCTATATACTTACGTGTCTGATTGTCAGAAATCAGAAAGTAGCAAATCAGCAGCACGATTGTTTCCTGAAAAAGCATCAACAACATCACTCTCCACCGGAGCACCAATTTCATCATAATTCATAGAACCACCTGATATGGACTTTGGTTTTCAAGATAATGAGCGTGTGTAGTATACATATACATATAGAACACATGTGTATCGAGAAATTATGGTGTGCAATACAGATGGCGCACATAGTATGCGTGTACACTTCTATACTTGGTCACTAACAAGGAACATCACTTTAGTTTTGAATCACACATCACTCCGATTATTATGAAACTCAACTATGTTGTAGCGCTTGAAAGTCTCAGGGACACGTGTTTTTTTTTTATCGGCGGAAAAACGGTTTTAGGGGGGAAAATCAACCTCCAAAGTTCGGCATGTCAAGGGGTGATAATATAATTTCATCTAGAAGGGATCGACCGATTTCAATGAAACAAAAATTAAAATGTTTCTCATTACGAGTAATGTAAAGTGCACCTAGCCATTAAAAAAAAAGTCTCTTGTGGGGGTGAACCACCCCTCGATTATTCTTTTTTTCCTCCTATTTAAAAAACTTACGAATGGAATTTAATGAAACACGTACCATTTGAAAGAGGACATACAATTATAGTTTATACAATGTTTTTGCTCTCTTGCGGATAAACACGTTTAAAGAGGGTAAATTACCTCCTGTATACCGATGCATGAATTCCCATATAGGATCACTTCTCGCGAATTAGAAAAAAAAACTTGCGATTTTCATTGAAGATTATAATTATATATCTGTGAATTGGCATAGATTTAGTGATTTTTATATTTGAATGACGTGAACCAGCGACCTCACGATTACTAGACTCGAGCGCTACCCGATGAGCTACGCGGTCTGTTCCGATACTGTAACACATTTGGTGCACATAAAGCGCTCGAAAAACTTCGCGCCCACAAAAGACCATTTTTTTTAATGTCTTGGTGCACTTTACATTAGCGGTGATGAGAAGCATTTTAGTTTTTGTTTCATTAAAATCAGTCGATCGCTTCTAGGTGAAATTACATTATCACCCCTTGACATGCCGAACTTTGGAGGTTGATTTCACCCCCCCCCCCTAAACCCGTTTTTTCGCCGATAAAAAAACACGTGTCTCTTAGATCAAAATCGGAGGGGGACACTAAAGTGATGTTCCTTGTAAGTTATATACCTGTATTTGTACGTATGGAGCGAGTATCCAAAGTCTACTGAATTTATTTTAATAATTAAAGTAATTAAAATGATTATTAGATGGAAGAATCAGATGATATCAGAAGGTATTATTTTCATGTTGATATGTTTGTCATATATTGAAATTGCCAGGGCACTTGACCTTCCGAGGACATGATGTAACTAATGACTGTTTGTCTCGTATCATATGCCTTCTCCGTACCTTGTTGATAATTGCTTATACTGTTAGCTGACTAACGAATCAAATTTAAATCCCCTAACATTAAACCAGGGTGTATAGTAACACCTGAAAATCACTACATTCGTTTTCACTGTCTAAAACACTTACTATAACTTTTTTTCAATTCTTTCTGATTATCGCCGCAATATATTTTTGTCGCCATGATGGCTACTGAGGTCATCAAAATAATACGGATAATTGGAAATAAACGGGGGAGGAATTATAAACATCACATGTCAGCACTTCACTTTAGATTGAACACAAACGACATCTATGAGCTAGACATTGAATTACATACATTTATACATATACAGCAATGCAGCATTACGAGTTGGACTCGTCATATGCGACCACAGCTTGTCAAAAGACGCAAATGGATTAAAACAGCTAGGTAATACTATCATCTATCCAGGGGCCCCAATTACATTTCCACTGGCATCTTCCTTATCAATAAAATCATGGCGGACAGTATAATTCAGTTTTTGACTTTCCTTCATCGTTCTCTGCCATTAAAAAAGTATGAAGACATCATTATTATTGCGATTTTTATTATATTGTCTAAATTATAGTAAACTACCTGGACCAAATAGCAAAAGCTTCATCTCCTTCAAAATAATAAAGCGTGCCGCTATTAGAATCTATAGAAATCTTGCTATACTTTTCGGTTAACCTAAGTCTTTTTTCGTCAGTGCCTGGCCAAACTGAGATCGAGAAGAGTCCATCACCTCATCACTTTCATTTTCATAAGCTTAGGAGCTTATAATAAGTTAACATAGACTCAACTAACAATAACATAAATCGATATCGATGATCGCACATTGCCATTAAAACTATACTGAACGTCTTCTTATAATAGAAACATGACAAGCCAAAGTTAGATGTTGCTTTCACTTCAATATGCGTCTCGTTAATTACGCTAGCGCACAGGCATATTCCAGTCGTGCCAAAATCCTGCATATATTTTTTCCATTTGTTTTTTGTCGGTGATGCTAAGAATCGTAAAGCTAGGATATAATCTGTCGCTGCACAAGTTTTTTTTAACATTATATTTGAATATACCGTAGGTTCTCCACTTAACCCCTCACGTAAGGCAGATTTCGCGCCGCTTGTTAATCTCTCGGCCAGAGAAGCTTGGACCACCACAGAACTGACCTTCATCACACATATCTTTAAAACAAATAATCAGAACAATAGGAGCCAAAATTTGTAGCATTGGAAAAATAAGTCCTTAAAGCTTCTGTCTGATTTTTTCCACAATTTTTCAGTAAACTTCGCTAAAAAAACGAAACGCTTGAACTTTGAATATGGAAACGCATGTACAAATTTTCTTTAATCTACAATAAATTTTCTATGAACAAATATAATTTTTTTCTTATACAATACTATGGCATATATAATATAATAATACATATACAATACAATCTTCAAGTTCTGACGAGAAATTTGTTATTCAGCAAGAAATGCAAAAGATATTGTTGTTCTGCACTGTGATGTATACATATAATATACGTCGCTCGCACGGGAAGGCTCGAATACTGTAGAATCAGTGTATAGGATAAATAGTCCGTTGCAAGATATCTAAACAAATTCATTAATCGTTTTTGTACATGTGGATCACCAGGGGATGTATTTACCTCAGCGTCAATACCCACATAGCACAAAGGCATTTGGAAAACGTCTTATGGATGCCTAATTGGAATTTTTAAGATATCCGTTGAATGTCCTCAAATGTCTTACACACGTGGAATAGTATACACACAAGATATTCAAAATCCTCATTTCTCATGTTCATCGGACATCTATAAAGGATATCCAGGATATCCTGCTACAATATTATCGACGTACTATGGATATCCAAATCTGTGTAACTCGCGGTTATTACATATGTATCTTATTTGTGCTGCCGTGAGTGGGACTCGAAATGGTAGACTCAAAGTGAGAAGTATGACACTCAATCATTGAGCCCCCAGCCCAGTTTATAAATGTTTCTTCGATTAAGAATTATCATCATCAATACTTTAATAGATTCAAAAGGACATAGAAAAAGTTTGAATACAATTAAGTTCAATCTCATTCTTAACTTTTAGAGGACTTGCGGATATTTTTAAGACTTTTACAGTTTCTGACTTAGAACTGTAATACATGTGTTAAAGCGATATTGCAGGAAAAATATATGATCGACGTAAAGTAGAAAAATTGGCTTTCCATTCGATTCACTAATGATAATAAAAAAGATTATAGCCAAATAAGCATGTGAAAACTGCCCCCGCTAGGATTTATGTTTAATTTAAGGGGAGTGAGGGGTCGGCGGTAGCTATATGGGAATATTTTACGGATACATTGGATTTTCAGGGAATATCTTATATTTTTTAATTGAAAATCTTTGAATTTTTAAATCATTATTTACTCAATTATTTAAATAATATGTGATACGAAATTTTTTTAAATAATGGTTCTTTGTCTTTCTGCTTGTTTCAAACATAATATCTTACGTAGAAAATGTTTTTATAATGAACAATGTACATGGTATTCATTGAATTAGGAATACTATTATTATGATGTTCGGTGAACCACCTTAATATTTTGTAATAAAAATAATAAGAACACAACCCTTTTATTATTTGAATAATCTATAATATTTTTAAATATCAAGAGCAGTTTGCGCGCCATCTAGTATCAAGGTGTAAAACACAGATCAACCTGTGAACAGACCGATTGGGTGTTTTTCTTTTACGACACAGACGGTCGATTGTGTATTTTTTATCCATTTATTATCCATTTAATCTATTTTTATCCACTTTTGGATATTTAAGGATTTTTTTGTTGGCATAGAAAAATTATTGAGCCTCACACTACGAAGTGTTCGTCTCATGAATAGAAAATTAATATAATGCTCACAAAGACATTAGTAATGTGTTATATTTTATTTTAAATCCGCTACCTTAACCAGTGCGCTATGGCCACTTCCTACAAAAATTATTTCAGTAAGCACATTATTCACTACATAAGATCAATTAGTTCTTACACGTGCTGCTCCATTGAACTCGGAGGAATACGAAATAAGACAGGATAAATAGTGAGAGAATAACAATGCAGAACAAATTACCTAATGACCTTGCCATCTACTAATTTTATATTTAAGATACATTATCATTTCTGATACATTTAAAAAATGTATGGATTTCCAGAGAAATTACAGAATATCCACAAGTGGGAACTTTGGATATCTTATGGATATCAATTTAGATATTGAGGATATCTTCTGGATGTCCTGTGGATATCGACAGCCATATTGGGATATCCTATGAATATCAAATGCTGTGTGGGTATTCGAGCGTTCAACTTGAGGGTGGTTCATCTCCGTTGAAAGTATTTCAAATTGATGAATAAATGCAAATTTCGATTTGAACCGAGAAATCGGGCCTAAGCCGACGTAACCTGAAATAGTGTCACATGAATTTTACTTCGGAGACTGCTAAATATTTTTTTTCGTTTTTAAAAAGTTTTACGGATCACTTGACCGCAGTGGAAAGTGATTTTAAGAAACTCGTCGCAACTGTTCTTTAATGCATAAAACTTTACAGAAATCCATATACATATGTCCTCACTGATATGTCGACGAGACAACATTTTCGCACGGCTTGTACACCACATGCGTAGTTCAATTCGAAAAGGAGAACCTACTACAGAGAGTGAGTGAGATAGTAACTTACTTACAAGGCTATCTCCGAATACAGGCGTACAGCCTCCAGTATTTCTATACTCGGTGGTATAGCCACTAGCAGTTCTGCGCATAAGGACGGTACGTCGCTGGACCCTCTTTGTTCTGATTGGCTGACTTTAGGTATGCTATGTCGTCACGCCGCAACATCAGTTATATTTTGAGGGGCCATCTTCTTACGAACCAAAACGTAAATGAGTCCCCTCAAAATAAAACTGATGTCACTTTGAACGTGATGTCTTTGATCCCAGCACGATCTTGACCAGAATACTATGGCTAGTGATTATAAAAGTATATTGTATATTTGTATCAAGGACTACGTTTACACGGCGGTCTTAAACCGGTCTATTTAATACTGATCTAAAGAAATTGACCAATCCCAAATATTCCTTACAAGTAGAAATGTCTGTGATTTGTCATTTCCTTTAGATCAGTATTAACTAAACCGGTTTAATGCCCGTTTTCTTCAACGCGGTTCAATGCATAAACTCCCTTTATTTTCAAAATATTAGCGTCTAATTGGGTAACAGCACAGTTAATCGGAGTTTACGCATTGAACGGCGTCGAAGAACACGGGCGTAAGACCATCGTGAAAACGTGATCGTGAAAAAGGATTTAAGTAGGATTAACCAATCATGTGCAACGTTGTGACCGTTCAAATATAAATAGCAATTATTAAGTGGGATTAATGAATCATGTTTGTGTATTGTTCTCAAACATTGCACATGAATGGTTAATCCTCTTTAAATTCTGTACATTAGAAACCATTTAATGTTTTCGGGTTTTGAAAAAAAAATTTGAATTCGCTCTCGGAAATTCTCGGAACTATTCGGCAAGCTCCGCAATCATTCAACTGCTGTCACTGGCTGTTGTTTGAGCTCGTGCATCACATGGTAAAATGAGACAAGGTATGTGCTGACGTATCTACGTCGCAGAAGACCAATAAGCTGCTGCCCAAAGATTCCGCCATTGTTGCCGCGTAATTTGAAACAAGGCGCAGAGTTTTAACTGTTGAAAACTGTCGTAACAAATATTATTTCTAATTAAAATTAATTTCATCCCACTGGATATTTTATAGAGTCCTGAAAAGTGAAATAAATTGTAAAATTATAATTATGGTTATATTTAAATTATGTGAATAATTAAATTAATTAATTATACATCCCGAGTCCTTTTCTATTGCAATTAAATATAGCATGTTTAATTAAAAAATGATACTCTATGTCGATTCACAGATAAATAATATATTTAAAAAAATAAACAATGAATTGTTACAAAATGCAAAAAATATACATTCTGAAGAATAATAAATACTTTAGATCAGTATGATCAACTCGGGAAATAATAAGGAACTTAGGAGGGAAAAGGATATATTGTATTTAAACATATTTTCAGGATTTTGTATAACTATATTTAGTATTACTTATTTATACATTTTTTTTACTTTTTCGTCTATTTTTATTTCTTAACTCTACCAATTTAAAATTTAAATTCCGAAGACGAATATATGTAGGTACGCGAACTAAAATTAATAAAACTTTTCAAGGAATTTTATTTTCTCTTACAATTTTTAAATTTGTTGTGTCAGCCACTTTTTGAAATATATATTTATCACCATTTATTTGGAGCCGTGTTATGTGAGGAACTGGACTGCGACGGGAATTCAAAAACTGTATAAGTAGTTTGCTAAAATATGATCGTAGAACGTCAGAACGCTGATTAGATAATTTGTTTATTATTTTAATATTAAAACAATCGATATTAAAATTTGCTAAAATATTGCTATAAAGTGCGGGAGGGAAAACACTTTGTGATTGGTCGTGACGTCACAACCTCATCTTGTTATCTGGAGTTTATTTTATAACCAAATAGCCAATGGATATGTTTCGACCATGGAGGATTGAAATAAAGTTAACCAGTTAAGTTAGCTTATTCCATTCAAATTTCGTTTTTAATAGGTTAACTCTATTTCAACCCTACACGGTAGAAACATATGCATAGAGGAAACCTGCGTGAAGTTGGCCGGCCAACTTTTATTTTTTAAACTTTTTTTTATTCCAATCGTTTCATAGTCGTTTGATAGTGTTTGACAGTCTTGTAAAAACGTTTGATAGTATTAGTCTTTTCAGAAAATCAGAATCAATATCTGGTGTGAAGTTGGCCGGCATTTTTTGTTTCTAACTAGTTTTTGTTTTTCCGGAGCTCAATCGATGCAAAATCGTTTGATAGTTATACGAATTGACTAATAAAAACGTTTGATAGTCCAACGTTTGTTAAAAAAATGAAAAAAACCATACGCGTATCAAGGGTCCCAATCGATACGATACAGTCGATTCCTCGATCGGTGTGTCCGGTGAACTGGACTATATTGCAAACTTTTTTGCTTTCAATCGTTTTGTAGGATGGACAAAACGATTGATAGTCAATAGTCGCGAGTGAGCGAGTTCGACCTCACTCGCGAGATTTATCCTGCGACATTTACCCCGCGAGTGAGGTCGGACGATTCTATTTATCTAAACCCACCCCAAGAAGATCGCTAATCCTGTCGAAACAGTACAGTTCTAACCTATTCTAACCATTTTTAAGCTCGTCATAGCAATGTATTGCGTGAGGATTTTTCGCAACAGTTACCGACAAACGTTCTAATTACTTTATTTGTAACCTAAAAACAATTTCGAATCGATTAAGTACGAATTAAATAAAAATTTATCATCAATTACGAATTTTGCGGTCGAATTCCCGTGGTTATATTACCGTCCCGCATAAAATGCACCAAATACGTTATTTCTTATTTTATTGAAATAATGATCCGACAAACATACTAATTATACATATTATCTGTGACCTACCAACAATTTCGCATCGATTGGCCACGTGAAAAACAAAAATAACATGACAAACGTTTTAATTAATCCTACAAATACCTACAAACGACCTACAAACGATCTGAAAAAGAAAAAGTTCAAAAAGTTAACTTTTTTTGTGTGCAATCGATGCCAAATTTTTTGTTGGACACGAATTACCTAATTACAAAATTTGTTTGCTCGCCTATGTCCTTGCTATCTCTCTCTCTGCTCTGCTCTGCTCACCACTGCCGTATGGATTCCAGTATGGTTAGAGTTCAGTGGTCGGTCCCATGGAGCCTAGACAAGAGGAGACCAAACTTCAATGGCGGAATGCTGAAAAAACGGGCCTAAAACATGGCTCTAGTAGTAAGTTCCAAAGTGAGCCATGAGCAGCGCTGAAAACAGTACTTTCTATCACGAGTAGTGCCTATCTCTTGAAATGATATGGAACAGTTTATGGTGATAATTGTAAGTCGTCGGCCCGGACCTACATATTACTTCTCACAGCCTGATCAACGTAATTGACGTAATAACTACCGGTGAAAGTATACCCCTTGTCGGGTGTAGTACGCATCGTGAGGATCTGACTAAGCGAATTGCCAGCTTCTACGTCATGTCGATGGGACATTTTGTAGGGCATGCATACAATCGGACCCACAACTTGAACCGCGAAAAATCGAGGAAACTTCGTAAAATGGCGAAGCAATACTGAAGCATTCTTGTAACGCGGGAGGATAAATTACGAGCAAATTATATGGATAATTATAATTTATATTAGGGTAAATTATATGCAAAATAAACTTATATTTTCAATACAACGTACCATGTTCATACAGCATTCATTAACTTATAAATAATGTGAGGAATTTGAGCCTGAATCAGCAAACCTGAGCAGCAAACCATTTCATCTCGCTCATGGAGGATAGATATAAACAACGGGAGTGTCGTCCGGATTGTTCATGTCTAAACGATAACTACAAAAATAATAATGAAATTGTAATTGTAATCGTAATACTTTATTAAAATTAATATGAACGTTGCTAACCTTCAAAGTAACTATTGGATTCCGCGGCCGGCGCCGAGTATACATATAATGATATAGCCAATCTCCGTGTATATATAAATATATATACGTATATTTTTATATACAACAGAGATATGCATGCCTTGCTCGAGAAAGTACTGTTGCAAGCGCCGCAGGCGGCGTTATCGGGAAACCCTACTGGAACCGTATTTTTGACCCAGTATGGGCACCCACAGTTTGACCGTCGGGAAGTTAGCGCGGGAAAATCAAAATTTATATGTTTATAATGCCTAAAAAATTGCTCCTTAAATGCTCCATATGT
>JARQTH010000041.1:13816-40049 GCA_030142595.1 Trachelus iudaicus | reverse complement strand
TGCGACCGGAAGTTAAGCGAACAATAATAATATGCCCATTCGATGCGCAATCAAAAAATATTCAATGGTCGCCACATCAGATTTTCGAATTTGTGCACCGTTTCACCGCAAATCTCAAACGTGCATCTGGGCTGATACACTCTGTATGTAATATTAGATCAAGGATTTGAACAGAAGCCATTCTCATATATAGTTACAGTATTAAGAGTATGCTATTATTTTTCAGATGATGTTTGTGGCTAATAATATAAGCACTTTACAAAGTATGGGTGCTGGGGAAACTTTACTTGAAATGTGTTCCAATTTACCACACCTGTCGAGATACACGCGCAAGTATCAAGCGTACTTGAACAAAAAGACGTTTAGTCTTCCTGCAAACCATTCAGACGCCCATGTTATACGACACAGTCTACACTCGATTGTGAACGATATAAATATCGTACACAGTGTAGTATCCTTGCCAGTCCTTGAGCCATTGACACCTGCCAAGCTCGAAAAATTATCATTGCTTACAATGTCATGCCTTTACTGTTCGATTGCCAATGCAACTGCATCAAGCATTGTAGGAATCACAAATGCTGTCTCACCAAAGTGTAGTACAAATACATCGTCCAATACTCAGAATGCCCAGAGTGGGAAAAATGCTGAAGAGGAATATGACACCTTAGCAATTACTGTAGTAGAAAAGAGTCTTGAAATATTTGGGCTTGTATCTAATGTTATAAAGTACAGTACACGTGCTGGTGGTCATGTAAGAATTTCTTTGCTACCTATTTTGTTTTACATTTTATAATTATTTATAATTTCTATTAACGAGCTTTTTTTCTGTAATAGCAATTACAAAATCATTTATTGATTGGTGTTTGGTTACTGGTGGCTGGACTGCAAGCACAGCTTTCAGTAAGCAGTTTCAGTGCAGCTGATAAAGGTAAAGAAGATAAAGGAAAATCACCAAGTAAGGCGCGTGATGGGACTGGTCGCATTAATTTGATGAAAGTGTAAGTACTTTTTTTTAAATGTGAACCAGACAACTGTATATTATTGTAGTTTTACGTAAATAATATTTAGGATTTGCATATTTATATGAAATTCTTATTTAATATACAGACAACAAGGTTTTGGAGTGCTATCAGTGGCTTTGGCCTCACACGCCCTGACCTTGATGAGTGCATTATTAGAGGATGTGTCAGTAGAAGCTGGAACAGAACAATCAACTACTCCTGAACCTGCACCTTTGGACATCTTGGCAACTGCTACTGCACTGCAGAGAGCAGCTACTTTTCTTCAGGCCGTGCCATTAAATCATCTACTTTTCTATCTAGCGACTATCAGTTATCGAAAGGTTCGTCTTATAAATGCGTCTTGCAATATATTTTTAGTTTTATATTTCGTAAAAAATTAATTGAAAGCTATAATTGTTTTAAAACTTAAACTATTCAGACACCTTCGAGATTACATTCATCATATCTATTTTAAATTAAAAACTCACATTTTTCAAAGTAATCTACAGTTCACGTTATTGAAAATAATGCACTAGTTCATTTTACAGTATATTAAACTTTTATGTAAATAGTTTTCTATGGGTCATAATTTCAATACACCATCCAATGGTTATGATACAAGAGTCTTTGTTCTACAGT
Organism: Trachelus iudaicus; assembly: GCA_030142595.1. Taxonomy (NCBI): domain Eukaryota; kingdom Metazoa; phylum Arthropoda; class Insecta; order Hymenoptera; family Cephidae; genus Trachelus; species Trachelus iudaicus. The sequence goes on along the minus strand of JARQTH010000041.1, from coordinate 38,409 downwards.
CAGTCTGAATATGTAGATTGCCTCTGAAACAATTATTTTTATAATGGTTTAGACCAAATATATTCATAAGCAATGTTGCATTTTTTTTAGCGGTATACAGGGTGTATTTTAAGCCCCGGACAAGAGACATACCGTTAGATCCGGCATGAAAAAATAAAAATATTGGCGCTAACAAAAATAAAAAATTTTAATTAGTTTATTAATTATTAAAGATTAAAGTTAGCCAATCATAAGCGCTTGAGAATTGGTAAGTATTCCACAAGCTCCTCCCACTGGGGGGCAGCCAATCATTTATAGCCCCACAATAACAGTGATTGGTGGATACGTAAACTAATTACGTAAATAAACAAAAGAGTAACGCAAATAAACAAAAGAATAATGCAAAACGTATCTTCTGGCCAATATCTAATTGCAAGATGTCTGTTCAAAGAAAAGCTAAGATATAATATTTTGCATTATTCTTTTGTTTATTTACGTAACTAGCTTACGTATCCACCGGTCATTGTTATTGTGGGGGAATAAATGATTGGCTGTCCACAATGGGCAGAGACTGAGGAGGAGTTACCAGTTTTCACGCGCTTAATATTGGCTTACTTTAATCTTTAATAATTAATAAACTAATTAAAATTTTTGATTTTTGTTAACGCCAATATTTTTATTTTTTCACGTCGGATCTAACGGTATGTCTCTTGTCCGGGGCTTAAGATACACCCTGTATACTTTAATAAAACATATTAATAATGCAACAGTCGATCGTGCCGCGTGCATTTCTACATAACTCGTTTCCGTTTTGTAGGCATGTGCTCTGATGAGAGTTCAAAAGCATCCTCTAGAAGGTGATACTTTAAGTCAGTCTGATTCTACGACATACTATGAAGATCTTCTGAGTTGCTCAGAAAGCACTACAGACGAAGGTAACGAACTTGTGAAAAAGAAATTAATGTAAATTCATCAAACTATTTGTTGCTTCTTTTACATAGAATTTTCGTGCTTTAGTTATAAATGTTGATAACTATTCTTAAGAAAATCAGCCTCCTTTCTTTAAGATATTGGAACATAAGCCTCTCACTCTGTCCACTAACTATCAAATAACTTGTAGGTTTCTTTTTCTATATGTGTTAATTGTTTAGTGTAGTGTTACTTTTTGTAATTTGTCCTTAACATTGTGTGCATCCTCATCTCGTTTCTCTGTCCATTATACTAACTCTCTTGTGTATGTTCACCACGAAGAACAAACTGTTCTGTCGGTAGAGGAGGACAGCGAGCCGATCCTTGGTCTGTGGTTTGAAGAGACGCTGGCACCATCGGACGGTTCGCCTACAAATACTACAAAGGAAAGTAGTAACGAGGCCAGTGCCGAACGTACCACAACAACCATAGTTCCTGACAACAGAGAACCTGATGGTGTATGTTAACAGAATTACTCTTTTTATCTTTTTTTATTTTTTAAACTGTTAATATGTTTCATATTCACCTCGTGTTACTTCATTTCATTTGTATCATTATAATGTTGACTTTTTCTAAATACGTCAATCATGTTCTGTATATATATATATATTTGTTACAGTATATATCATTGGCTACTCAGATCTTTCAGTTTATGAATCAACATCTGATAGGTAGTAGAAGTTTATATGTACGTGAATACGTAGTAAATGGGCTGGTAGAACAGCAAATGGTCATTCTGGCGGCTATCATAAGGGATCTAGATTACGAAGCTGCTGGCACCGAAACAGGTTAGTGAGCAGAAAACTGCTCAAGTTAATTTTCTTCTAATTCCAGCTTCTTGTAAATTTGGTAACATAATATGTTGAAATATTGTAGGTACTATCTCTGTGTATTATGGTGCAACCTTGGGCAAGATGTATTCTGAATTCTCACAAGCACTGAATCGGTATACGCATAATCTATTGGCCCGTAATATCCTAAGCGAGACACTTCAAAACACTTTATTACATCATTTGGGAGTCAGTCCATGGTCCACAGAAAATACAAGTACCTCATGGCCACTACAAGTCTATCCAAGAACACTTGGAGTACTTGCTCAAGTATATTACATTTGACATTTCATTATTCTTTTTAAGTTTTGAACATTTAAGTATTGTAGTTTTTTCTATATTTTTATAACAGATTTTATTACTGAAGCCCCAATCAGAAAAAGAAGCTGCGTGTTTATGCATTTGGCATCGACTTGTTACAACGATGGTGGAAAATGTGTGCAATCCACCAACAAGTTTCGAGACTGAGAATGAAGGTTTGAAAACAGTTGGAATGTGATATCAAACCTTATTTTGTCCTATATTAATGAGTCTTTTTCAATTTCTTTCAGATTTAAACGTGGAACACGCACAATTGGTTTTGATTTTATTTCATTCGCTCAATTTAATGCAGAAAAAGTCAGTCTTACTGGTCACTAGCAGTGGTGTAGTGCGATGTAGCGAGGCTGTTAAAACGCCAATGAAGGATTCGCAGATACTTCATCTATCGAGACTTTTGCTTTTACTCGAATACATGATGAAGCATCTTTACGACGCACCACCTACATTACTCGTGCAGGTATTTAATGAGATAAGGATTTTGTTTTTAACTCAATATTGTTGAATTAAAAATGTGCATTTGGTCGGTACTTAACTACGGCTCTTACATGCTGTAGCAATATTAAAACTTTATTATATAAATTTTTTAATCAAATTATGCATTCGTTTTTTAATTAGTCATTATTATAAATTTTGTACATCATTAAATCCGAAAATGCTAAAGTAATGTCAAGCAGTCATTAAGCTGACACGAGATAACAGGGCCACCAGGCTGAAAGTGACAACTGAGTGGTAGTAAAAAAACTCGTACAGATATACACTATATATATATATATTTCTATGTAACTTAGATTTACTATAAAATTTCTTTAACTTTTATTGAAGGTTCGATGGAATTTGTTGTCCGCCACTAGTTTGGTCACGGATACTAAAGAAGGAGATGATCAAGCGTCTAGAATCTACACGCCTTGGAAAGAAATTGAGGAAAACTACCGTAAGTTCAGTGTTCAGGATGAATTCTCAATGAAGCCTAGGTTCTACAACCTAACTCCTTCCGACTTTAACAATCAAGACACACCGAAGTTGGATGGTCTCGTATGTATCCTTGTAAAGCAAGTTGACTTCAATACTTCACCCACATTAAATCGTTTTTTGCACTTTCTTTAAGGCATGCAACTTCATATTGGGTACTCCAGATAAACTGAAATATCCTCTCCTCGTGGATGCTCTTATCGATATCCTAAACCTTGTCAATCAGATGAGTTTACATCAGAAGTCACCTCCGGATAGCAAAGACAAGATGACCCCTACTGGTCTGTGCGCTATGCAGTATTGCTTTTCCATTTGTTGGAGGTATATATGTCACTTTTTCTCTGACAAATTTCTTTCAATGTCTTTCTATTGTTCATTATCATTAATTCTTACTTTCTTAATTTTTATATAGATTGTTGCTGATGTTGCCACCATCGACACCGTATATGGATAAGCTGGCTTTAGGCGAGGAAATTCCAGCTGGTCCAATGTTGCTTCATTCTTTGATTTGGGGTCCCAGAGCTGCCTACAAAACATTTACTGGATGGATGAAGGTACATTTAACCTTAAAAAAAAACTCGGAATTACTTGTATTGCACATCTAGAAGAACAAATGCTACTGAAATGCATATCTGTTGCAGGATTGTTTGGTGAAACAAGGCATGTACACTCAGTACGCAGAAAACCTACTGAAGACAGTATCGTCAACAGTGAATTCCCTGAAGTACGACGTAACTTTGGCCAAGAACTGCATCAACGTCCTTAAACCGGAAATAAACATTGAAGATAAAATTATGCCAAAATCCGCATTACCGAAGCTCAGTTCTCTAACTATTTTGGCGGCTGTCATTGGAAAACTTCAAGTCCTAATGGACGAAAGCATATCGAAGAGTACTACTGATAATATTGAAGCATCTAAGTATGTAAAAATCTTATAGGCATCAAAAGTCATCTGCAAGAACGACATTGTATTTTGATGGTGCATTTCTAGGAGTCCACAAACATCAGAGTCCATCTCCTCCGGCACAAATAAGATGATTATGGATATGCTTCCACATATCTTGACCTTGACGGAATCAATCCTATTTTCATGTCGATCAAGTGTCTTATATCAGATACATGAATCCTCTGAATCTGTAGGCAAGTATACGATTCGCGACTACTTGGTACTGGATGGTATTATTTCTATGGCTGGTGCCAACTGGGCAATGGAATCATCCCTGGTCACGCTGTTACCAAGTAATATTCGATCCGTTCTTGAGAAGTGGAAAGCTATTAATGTTTCACATGTTCCTTGGGTACGCGATAAAATCTCTTCATCAGCACGATAGCATAATACCCGAAATGATATATTAGGCTATTCATCATGAATGGTTTTGTTGTAGAATACCTATGCGAACGATATAATACCTGCCGAGAGCTACATCCTCGCTACAGTAAATCATCATATCAGCTCTTTATCAGAGCATGGAACATTCTCCATCAATCCATCCCTGAAAAATTTGCTTTATTCTCTGGTGGCTTTCATCATGGAATATGTTACGTAAGTAGATTGTGGTTACTGATTAAAAGAAGAAACTTTTGCAATAACACTTGGTTCTTTTATTTTAGGCATGCTACTGCGCCAGAACAATCGGATATCCGCACTCAAGCCATAGATATCTTGGTATCATTAACCATGGATGCCAGGACTGAGTACCTTCAGGAGATGGCTTCCAAAACATTAGGTAAACTCTTAGGTGATGCCGAAAGTGAAGCTAGACAACTACGCGAGCATCTCTTCGTTCTTAATCATACCTACAATCTGATCATGGAATATGCCAGCAACAATGAAGATACCATTAATGTATCTATCGACGAGAAGATCTTAAAGCAGTGCATAAAGTATTGGGAACAACTTCTGGAGAAACCAGTGGGCTGCAAAGCCCTGGATCAGTTCTTTGCTCCCAATACCAATCGCACTTTAGTTTCGGTACTGATGTCAATAACATCTCCTCAATCGTCTCAGCAGTTCAGTACCAATGTCCTACATTTCTTTAATAAGCTCTTCAAAGCTGCCGAAAAGAACACCGATGAATCCTTAGATCGTTTGTGTAGTTCGGTATCTAGTTTGGCCAACGTAGACAGTGAGAAATTGCAGTCTTGGCTTAGACATGTTATTCTCGGTGCCACAAGCCTCTCCCCGACTGCGTCCTCGACCAATATTCAAACACCGACTATAATAACAGCTACAGCATTAGTAGCAGTAACCGCAAATGGTGAAGAAACACATAAACCAGATGAAACTGGAAGCAATGCACCAAACAATGAGCAAAGTCAATGGCGAGCCCTCTTCCTAGACGCTTCCGGTAATAGTAATCCAACCGCAAGCCCTAATGAAGATCAGCACTCTATGCACGAGAACAATCAACTACTTCAAGCTTTGACAAACTATATTGTCAAAGAAAACAGCAATGTTAGCGAGGACGTCTCCGTAACGATTCTTCAGGCCCTCATCCCAATAGGTTACCACATACTCTCCCCTGTGGTAGAAGGTGTTGGATTTCCTGAGTTGATGCAAGTTATGTCTACTTTGGCCGATGCGGGGACAGACAAAGGTCACGTTCAGCTGTTCAAAGCTGCTACTGAGTGGGTTGAATTGTGTAAACAGCAGCTCGTGAACAAGGATCCCCAGGGTATCGACAGACCTTCACCCTACATCGAGGCAGGATGTTGTGTGCTAAACTACATTGCGGACATAGTGGGTGCTGTGTGTCCTCAACGTAATCAAGTTCAAGATCGTGCTACTAGCCCACCTTGGGAAGGTGCTACACCCATAAATGATGTCAATGACAGTGATTGGGTTGACGAAATCGCACATTACGACGAGGACAGTGCTCCAGAGGACTCCGACGAGGACAACTTCTTTAGTACACTCTGCACCTTTACCATTACGAAAAAGGAATTCATGAACCAGCATTGGTACCACTGCCATACCTGTAACATGGTGGATGGTGTTGGAGTGTGTACAGCGTGTGCCAGAGTATGTCACCGGGGTCATGATGTAACCTATGCGAAATATGGTAATTTTTTCTGCGACTGTGGTGCCAAGGAAGATGGTTCTTGTCAAGCGATGATTAATCAGAGTCCACAAAGTTCTGAGCACCAGGTCGGCACAAGTGCTCCATATAATAACACCAGCAATATCGCCGATAATAACATGCTACTTACTAGTAGCTTACGAAGAAGACCTTCCAGCCCTGTTCACTTTAACGACAAACACGAAAGGTTAGATAGAGACAAGCAGAAACAGGCTGCTTTGGCTAAGCAACTTGAAGGTTCTAAGGACTGGGTTATGTCACGATTATGGAGCAGTGGACTAGTCTCCTCTCTTGTAGAATTGACCAAATCTCTTATACCAGCAGTAGATGCGTCATGCCAAAGAAACTCACCAGTTGGTTGCCACGCAAGGGCTCAGTTGGCTCTTCGACAGCTGCATTCCTTAGATAAAAAATTTGAACACACTGATCAACTTATGTTACCTACCTTGGGCTCGCAAGAAGGTGCTTTTGAGAATGTGAGAATGAACTACTCTGGAGATCAAGGTCAAACTATAAGGCAACTTCTCTCAGCACACATGATACGACGTGTGGCCATGTGTTGCTTATCCTCTCCTCATGGTAAGAGACAACACCTTGCTGTATCGCACGAGAAGGGAAAAATTACAGTACTGCAATTAAGTGCGTTACTGAAGCAAGCCGACTCATCGAAACGAAAACTGACCTTAACGAGACTAGCGTCAGCGCCGATACCGTTTACTGTACTTTCTGTTACCGGAAATCAATGGAACGAAGATTTTCTAGCAGTTTGTGGTTTAAAAGACTGCCATGTCCTCACATTCAATAGTTCGGGAACAGTCTCAGATCATCTTGTTTTACACCCTCAACTGGAGACTGGAAATTTTATAATCAAGGCTACCTGGCTTCCTGGCTCCCAAACTCAATTGGCCCTAATTACAGCAGACTTCGTCAAGATATACGATTTGGGTAAAGACGCCTTAAGTCCTCAATATTACTTTTTGGTACCTACTGGAAAGATCAGGGACTGCACCTTCATACACGACGAAGATGGTTTGTTCCACCTACTTTTAATGTCTTCAGCTGGGTATATTTATAGTCAGGCCATGGACGAGGATAGTTCAGCCAAGCACGGTCCGTTTTACGTGACTAATACCCTGGAAGTCTACCACCCTGAAATCAAGGAGGTAAACGGTCAAGTAGGAGGTGGAGGAGTCTCAATTTACTACTCCCATGCGCTTGAGTTACTCTTCTTTAGCTACGCGTGTGGTAAAAGTTTCATAGCACCACCTACGTACATGGACTCTGACATCACTGTAGTTTTCATGATTAATCTTGCAAACAAAACGAACGGAAATAAGTCCAACAATAATCAACCTCAACCACTCTGCCAATGGAGTGAGGTCGCGAATCATCCTGGAATCGTTTGCTCGGTCCTTCAGACAAGTAATAACCCAGTAATCCTGATGATCAAACCTGATACTGTAATGATTCAGGAAATTAAGGTAGTACCAGCAAAAGCCAAAATTATGGATATGGTCGCTATTCGACATCCCAGTTCGAATGCTGAACATCGAACTACTTTGATTCTCCTCTGTGAAGATGGAAGTTTGAGAATTTACATGGCTGCAATGGAGCAGACCGGATTTTGGATGTCATCTAGTGTACAGCCAATCGGCGCAATGTCTACAATGAAGTCAACCCGAAAAAAGAAGACCACAAAAACAGGAAAACCATCAGGATCGGTCTCCTTCCCAATTGACTTCTTCGAAAGCTGTCAAGCCATGAATGATATCGAGTTCGGAGGCAATGACTTGTTACAAATCTATAACGTTGCACAGATAAAGCATAGGCTAAACACCACAGGAATGTATGTAGTCTCAACAAAGGCTTTAGGATTCAGCGTGGAGATCATCAATAATGATGCGACCATGGTGATGACAGGAATCAGGGTGTTTCTTGGCAATCAAGATATTCAGCGAGCTCCGTTATATATAAAGGTAACATTAGATTACATGACATAGCTTCATTTTGCGGTAGAACATACAACCACATATTTTCTGTACTAGGTATTCGAAAGGAGCATAAGGACAAATCTGACACGTAGCCGATGGTTCGATATACCTTTAACTAGAGAAGAAAGTTTACAAGCTGACAAAAAGTTGATTATAAACTTTGGGTCATCACCAGATCCCGAAGATGTAATCATGGTCGATTCGATAAAAGTGTAAGTTTTCCATTCACTTGAGCATTTTAATGGGCATCTTATTATGAGTTTTCGTAATGCCAATGTTTCCTCATACATCATATACAGATTATATAAAGAATAAGGGCATGTAAGATCGAATATTTTTGTTTGCGAAGCAGATGGAAGCGGCGTTGTAATTTTAATTTATAAAAAGGGAAATCTTATCAATTTTATAATAAATCTCATTATAACATAAAAATGTATACATTTTTAAGATATGGCAAAACTAAGGATGCCTTTGGCTGGCCGGAAGAGGCTGAGGAGATCTCTGCCGGGCAATCGACTCCAGCCCCAGTGGCTACTGGTACAGCTACTAATAATGAGGCAGAAAATATTATAGCATCACCTGCTCCTTTGAGCTCTTTGGACAAGTGAGTAATATATTTTGCATATATTTTATTACAACTGTGGTATTTATTGTGTATCTGTCGTATTCCTAGTCTCAACTTTCCTAAAGGTGAGAATTTATTATCAATTCAATGTTGTTGAAACAATAATTGAATATTTGATGTTCAAAACAAAAATTTCAACAGCGCAAAATATATTGATCTAAATAAGCAATCAGATACTTGCAATTTTTTTTTGTATTTAACGCAAAATTTGCCAGATCGTAAAAATTTTTTTCGATTCTACGAAAAGATAGCTTTTTTGTTTATGAAATTATGTCGCGCGATTAATATCGCAAATTAATTTTATTTATATTATTATAATGCATCAGGCCAAAAAAGGATGATTCGGTGAACATCGAAAGGTAAGAATTAAAATATCGAATGTATTGCAGAATGCATTAAATCTATAGCTATATCGAGATTCTTAATTTACTCGCCTATAATTAAAGTAATTTAAATTGAATAGAAAGTTTATAAAGGTAAATGCAAAAGATACCAGTTGATTCTTGTCAACACTTCATATCAAATTAGGAGGAACGATTTATAAATTAGTCTTATTGTTAGACTCCGTTCAAATTTTGTTTGCATTCAATTCCTATGGTATTTTCAAACGTCTCGATATATTTTATTCCAGGATGATTTCCAGCATTCTTGAAGTCCTTGAGTCGTCCTTTACATTGACCTTAAATGATGACAGTAAATCTACATTAAGATCGACTGCTATCGAAGTGGCATCTAATCTCCTGACGTTGCCAACACCACCGTCTGTTCAGATGCATACTACTGCACTTTTAGCAGCACTGCACAGTACCAAAGCATCTTACCACTTGTACAAGGTAAAACATTCTATTTAACTGTACAAAGTACACGGTTTTCTGTTTTGGAATTTGGTGCTATATGCTGGAGAATTTCTGTTACTTGATGGACATCTCAATCCTAAATTAGTAAATCTTTCGCACACTTATTTTCATACACAATCCACTATTGTTATCAAAACGTAAAACAAAAATTCCAAAACGTTGGAAAAACGAACAGGTTTATTTTTTTAAATACCTTAGAATATGATATAACGAAAAAATTGCATGACATTCATATCGAAATTTAAATATTCCATTAGGATCAAGCTCTCCTGTCGCACGTACTTGATTCCTTGAAATCCATGAGAGATATCAGCAATCCGCGAGACATCGACGCGGAGAACTTTTACCGCCTTGTCCTCATTGTCAGAAGCATTGCTAGTGCTCGTGCACATAATCTTGCAAAATTCGCCGATCAACACACTATTAAGCCCGTCGATGAATCCAGCAGTACGTAAAGATACCACAAATTTAAAGCATAACCTTATCAGTTAAATAATTTCTGATTGATATTGATCTAATTTCACACATGTCTTTTAAATTCAGTTCCAATACTGGAGAAAGATCGGTTGGACTGGCATAGTCGTGCAGCCGTGGATACAAATCAGCACCTTGTGGTGCAGTTGATGGACGTTCTTTGGTCTCTACACGTAGCATATCCAAAGAACATGGCTCTGGCACCTGTTGTAGTTCCAGGATTAACCCATACTGAGGCAGTCATTCATGCCATCGTAGAAATCATTCATGCTTTCACTATTTGTGACGTCGAGGGTAACACACCTCTTGCTGCCAAATTGTACTTACAACTGTTACTCTGTTCGGATACTACTGTGAGCTTCAGCGCTAAACAAGCTATCATCAGGGTATTAAGACCCCGCTATAAAAGAAGAAGAGTATATATACCTAGCCCGCCACACTGCAGCACACCAGGTTGGGAAAGTCAAAATGCATTATAACAACCACATAAGAAATATGAGCTATGAAGATATTATATTGTTCGATATGAATATATAGTGTATCAATTACTAATTTCTTGTATTGTTTTTGCAGGTGTTGCTATAGAACCTGAGGAAAAATCAGGAGCAGTGTCTTCGCAGCCGTCACAGGAATCAGGGGAAATCGAACAGCAATTTGATGTAGAAAGTGTAGAGCCAATGAGTCTGCTTGGCGCTGATGGTAACCAAGCTACTGCAGGTGCACGAGCACCCAATTCTTTACAAGCACTTCTTGGTCCTGGAGGGTTCCCACAACTCCTGGACATACCACCAGATGCAGACGATGAAACAATGGTGGAATTAGCCATCGCCCTGAGCTTGCAGGATCACGAAGGTGGTGCACTACAACAAGGACTTGCTAACTTACGAGGACTCCAAGGCCTAGAAAATCTTAGTAGTCCTGCTCTGCAGAATTTACAGGCTTTGGCGGCACAAGGTCTGGCTCAGGCCCAAGCAGCTGTGCAGGTATTCATTTTTACATTATTTGAACTCTTTTTATTTGGCATATCAGTGTGCCTATAATTTGCTCGATCATCATTTTTTAATTCCGCTCCTTGTTTTCAGAATCAGGAAGGCGGACATTACTCGGACACTACAGCTTCTGCAGGTGGATCAGATGATGAAGGATCCACCGCTGCTACTGACGGTAGTACTCTGAGAACTTCACCAGCCGATCAAGTAAGTTGTACATTAAAAATTATTGCTGTATCAGCAATTCTTTATATTAAAAGCATGTTTGATAACAAATAACATTACTGACTGACTGAAACGAATGACTTATTTCAAAGATGTTGCTAATTTATTATTTCAAGGTAAAGGTAATTTATTGCTTAACTTAATTTAGTCCTTAATAATTGAATTTCCCTACATGAAACTCAAAAATTAATGACGTTACCATTAACATCAAACAGTTGTACAATAGTTAATAAAATGGGCCTCACATGCTCGTTTGTGTGCCAGGGTGGTAGCGGTGGTAGCGGTGGTAGCAAAGGTAGCGAGAGCGGCGGAAGCGAAAGTGGAGGCAGCGCTGTCGACAGCATAACCGGAGAACACAACGTTTCCGGTAGAAGTTCTGCGTATGGTGATAATACCACTGATAACATTCCACCAATTGGCATTGGCATTGGCCAGCCGTCACGATCCGAAACTAGTTCACTCGGTGTTCCCACAACTTTCACTGTAAGTTTCTGTAACCTTGACATTTTAAACGTATCACCTGAACATTCTTACGATAAGCCGCCCTTTTCATTTTACTATTCATATTCTCTAATGGCCATTTGAATCATTTGGGCTGTTAATTCTAATAAATACATCGTATACAATGTTAAGTAATTTGAAGATAGTATATTGAATTTTATGCTTCTTATTTAATTTACATCAATTTTTAAAACTAGGTTTATTAACGTTTCTTATATACCTACCTCTAGGGAGACGCATCGTATCGACGCGTGAACGAAACTACATTTTCTTTAAAATCAACTTATTTTATTCAAAAACAACATAGTTATACATCATTAACATAGAATATACAACATATTACACTTATTAAAGTCAACATAAGTGGTAGGAGAGAAATGTAAACGGTATACGTAACTTTTTTTGTGCGTCAAAATGGCGTATTCCGTAAACTTACTGTTAATTATGATCCACACTTTTTATAGCAGACTACCGAACAGGAAGAATGCGCAGAACAAGAACATGCTACCGAACAGGAAAGTGATGCTGCCGTCGAGAGTACCAACAATCTTCATTCCGTGCGCCTACTTCTTCTTGATAAACTAGTTCAGTTTATACCTAACCTAACAAATGTATCTGGTGTACTAGCGATTCCATTTATGCAAGTAAGTTAACACTTTACGAGTGTAAAATAGTCAGAGTACCACTTAAAATATGAAGGATCAACAACGCCTGATATGCCAATTAATTCACATTTTGAATATTTTTAAGGTTGTTCTGATGCTGACCTCCGACTTGGATGGTCAAGATGAAAGGGATAAAGCCTGCGTGAAACGCCTGCTTCAGGTGCTTGTAAAGGAACTTGAAATGGAGAAATCAGACACAACCGACATTTGTCAGCGCAGTAACAAACGAGAAGTGCATCTAGTCATTATGCGGTTACTCAGTAAGTACAGCTGGAGACTTACATTATAATGACGTTAGTCAAATATGAATGATTTCCAATGCATAATATAAATTTTGTTTTGTTGCTTTCTTCAAGGTGTCCTGATGTCTCGTTCAAAATGCAACACAAAAACGCAAACCGAAAATCCAAACTTTGTCTCGCAGACTACCGCTGCAATCCTAAGCAAGGCTGGTGTCATAGACTATTGTTTAACGTTGTTAAAATCCTTGCTGGAATATTGGAAATCGTGAGTATAACTGAAATATGAATTTATGTCAATGGAGAAGCAATGAGTTTTTAATTATTATACTTTACGTTTACGAATTTTTAGAACGTCTACCGAAGATTCCAGTACGGTGATAGGTGGTCAATTACTGAAGAAGCATTTAACAACTTCTCCACCGGATATGTCACCATTTTTTGTGAAACAATATGTCAAAGGACATGCTAGTGATGTATTTGAACCGTATCCGCAATTATTAACTGAAATGGCTCTACGATTACCATATCAAGTTCACAAATACACAGAGAGTAACTCTGCACAGCCAGCCTTTGAGCAGGTACCTACAAATTTAATTTATTTTATACATAAACTGCTTTGAATACTTTGCATGTTCACATATTTTAAAATCTAATGGAGCAACTTTTGATCTCTTCGTCATCAAGCAGGCTTGGTACTTCATTCTCTGCGAATATATGATGTCCTACCAAACACCCTTCGTGAGGAGACAAGTGCGCAAGTTGTTATTATTCATTTGCGGGAACAAGGATAAATATCGGCAATTGAGGGATCTGCACGCATTAGTATCACATGTGAAGGTAAATTAACTTTTTTTATCCTAATAATATATTAGTAAAATCAGTTGAAATTATGTGTCAAATGATTTACACGATTTTCAAAATGAGCCTTTGTCCACGGTTCATTATTTCAACTGTTTCAAGATTTTAAAACCATTGTTTGTTTTTCATATATATTTTTTTTATTGTAGTCCGTACAACAGTGCTGCAACACAGGAGGTTACGATCCTCTTCAGGGACGTCCACATTCGATCAATCTTCCCTATGATTCCCTTGTAGAACTGATAGAGCACCTAAAGAGTTGTGTGGAAGTAGCTACGAGTCGCACCGGAAATTGGCAGCGTTTCTGCTTGAAACACAATACAGTGCTTTCCTATCTCTTCAGTATTTCAACTCTTCTCGATGAAGGTGTCAGTCCCACCGTTCTTCAACTATTGCAATGTGCTATATGCTCTACTAATAAACCCAAGGACACCAAAGTCAAGGTAATGTTACCAGTTTTCATGAACTACTTGCATTCATTGCACTATATAAGAGGCAGTTATAAAAAAATGTCGGGAAAACTTTTTTCATTTTTTAAATTTTATACTAATCTAGGAATCAAAAACTGCGGCAAATACAAAAGAACGTCGTGACAGAGAAAAATCTGAAGATTCTGATACTGAAGCCAAGTTTGAAGAAGCTCAATGCGTCAATTTGGTGGACCAAATCTTGAAGCAAGTGCCACTTGCATTGCTAACGAAATTTATACAGACCTTCTTGTTGGAGACAAATAATACTAACGTACGTTGGCAGGCGCATTCATTGATTCTGGCTATTTACAAGTACGTACAACTTTTTTTATATACTTACAAATGTAAGATTCAAAGCAATAATATTTAATAAATGCGCTTGCAGAAACTGCGGACCGGTTGACCAAGAAGTTCTTCTCGATCTTCTATGGCGTCTTTGGCCTTTACTTCCGGTTTATGGACGCAAGGCCGCGCAATTCGTCGATTTACTTGGATATTTCTCTCTGAAGACTCCCCACACTGGAAAGAAAATGCATTCGTACATGGAACAAGCTGTCGCAGTGCTACACGCACAAAATCAGCTACTTTCCAGACATCCGAATGCAAATCTCTATGCAAACTTGGCTCAATTTGTTGAACTTGACGGTTATTATTTGGAGAGTGAACCTTGTCTGGTTTGTAATAACCCTGAAGTTCCCATGGCGACAATCAAACTCTCGTCGATAAAAGTGGATTCAAAGTTTACAACAACAACTCAAATTGTGAAGTTAGTTGGTAGCCACACAATTAGCAGAATAACCCTGCGCGTGGGCGATCTCAAGAGAACTAAAATGGTGCGCACTATAAATGTTTTCTACAACAACAGATCAGTTCAAGCTGTAGTCGAGCTCAAAAACAAGCCCGCTATGTGGCACAAGGCGAAGAAGGTTACCCTAGCCCAGGGTCAAACAGAAGTGAAAATGGAATTCCCACTACCGATTGTAGCTTGTAATCTCATGATTGAATACGCTGACTTCTACGAGAACATACAAGCTTCCTCAGAAACACTTCAGTGCCCAAGGTGCTCCGCAAGTGTTCCAGCCAATCCTGGAGTGTGTTCTAACTGCGGCGAAAATGTCTTCCAGTGTCATAAGTGTCGTGCCATCAATTACGATGAGAAAGATCCGTTCTTGTGCCATGCATGCGGCTTCTGCAAATATGCCAAGTTTGATTACACCTTAACTGGGCGACCTTGCTGTGCGGTCGATCCTATAGAGAGCGACGATGATCGGAAAAAGACTGTAGCAACGATTAACACCCTCCTAGAAAAGGCTGACAGGGTTTACAAAACTTTAATCTCAAATAAGCCCATGTTAGAAATGCTACTTGTAAAGATTTCGGAGCATCGTCTTGATCGTGGTCTTGAAGATGGTGTTCAGGTGTCGGGAAGCACCCAGGTCAACAGAGCTATCCAGTTACTTGCCCAAAGATACTGCGGAGAGTGTAAAACTTCCTTTGAAGAGCTAAGTAAGATTATTCAACGCGTTCTCGCCTGCCGACGAGAACTCATCGCTTATGACAGAAACCAGCGAGGACAAAGTACTACGCCGCAATCATCCTCCGATGCTTCAACCAGTGAATCTCATATCAAAGAAGAGACAATAGCACCGCCTCCTGGACGATGCTATGGTTGCGCATCAGCGGCTACCGAGCACTGTCTTACATTACTTCGAGCATTGGCTACTAACAACGCAGCTAGGGAAGTTTTATGCAAACAGGGTCTGATACAGGAACTTGTTGAACATAATCTACGAAAAGGTACGGTCCAAGTTCAGGAGGAAGTACGACAGCTTCTGTGCCTTGTTACTAGGGACAATATGCAGTCGACGAAAGAACTGTGTTCTCTACTCACTGGTAGAGTTACCATGACTTTAAAAGGCCGAGTAGCTGCATCTGACTTAGCCCTGGCTGTTAGGCATGAGATGGCCTTGCTTGCTGCACTTGTTCAAAAAGAAGATGCCTGCTGGGAACAAAAATTACGATGTGTCATGCAGCTCTTCTTAATGGCATGCAAAGATTCGAAGAGTCCCGTTGTTATGGAGAGTATCATACTTCCATGTTTAAAGATACTACAAGGGCTCATCAAACCTGATCAACCTATATCGAAGAAAAACAAGGTGTGTGTTTTATAAAATTACAAAGTATACATCACCTATGCATATTCCTTATAGTGGACTTTGATTATGGAGTTCCATAAGAAATGCGAATGCGCAAATAATTGTTGGCTTTTGCTTTTTTAATTGATTTAAGGTACAAATATTCTTCTACAAATTTAAGCTATTTTGATATTTAATATAAGAAACCTCCGATATTCAAATTAATTGGAATCTGCTACTCAAGTAACCTCGTATCATCATACGACCAACGATATGATCGAGTCATGACATTGGTTTTAAATTTAATGCACTTGCTTACTGTCGGCTTTAAAAATATTGCCGCGTAAAGTGGGTTTTTAAGTATATACTTAACTTTTCTTGGAATTATTTGACCTTCATATTTCACAGGATAAAACCATCGAGTCACTGGCTACTGTACAACCACCGGAAGGTGTGAGTATTGATGTAGGAAAATGGCTCAGCGGAGATCCGAAACATTCGTACTCAGAATGGCTTCAACGAATGCCAGCTAAAAAACCAGAGCAACAGCCGTGTAAGCGTTTAAAAAAGGTACTAAATATTCACTTAACTTTTTCTTAAGTAAAAATGGAAAATTTAATAAAAAATATTCTATATTAAATTGCCATTAGGACGAAGCTCGCATATTATATTTGATGGAGAAATATGGGCACAGATGGCACTACAGGTGCCTGAGACTTCGAGGAATACAACCTTTGAAACTAGCTGATGGAGCTTGGTTAAAGGAAGTCCTTTTTAACCCCAGCTCCAGGTTGGCACGTCAGGTAGCGTGCAATATGGTAGAAAGCCTATGTCAAGGTACAGAACGCAAGAAGGAGGTTCTTGTATTATTGACGTGCTACCTGGAGGAAATGCGCACAGCCGGAGAAAGCAGTGCTGAGTTCCTATCTCTGTATCAAAGTTTAATCCGACAATCACCCTGGAAGCAGTTCTTAGCCGTGCGTGGAGTAATGACCTTGCTGGCAGACCTGCTCACGCGAGAAATCGAGGAACTGCATCGCCTTGAAGAAACCACACTTACCAGTGATCTGGCTCAAGGATACTCGTTGAAAATGCTCACTGAACTCCTTGCCACATTCCTAGAGCAGGATAACATAAAACAGCAATATAAAGGAAGACTTGTAGCTGCTGTTCTAAATGGGTATCTTTCACTACGAAGACTCGTTGTACAGCGCACCAGACTGATTGATGATACCCAGGAAAAACTTTTGGAACTCCTCGAAGAAATGACTACTGGTAAACTTTTTTCATTTTACCTTTCTTTTTTTTTATATTAGCAGATGATAACGCAAGTTCAACTCCATATAATGTCTTTATAATATTTAGGTACTGAGGAAGAAACAAAAGCATTCATGTCTGTGTGTGTGGATACCGTTAAGAAATATAGCACTCAAGATGTCCGCACTCCTGTTTTCATATTCGAGAGATTGTGCTCCATAATTTATCCTGAAGAAAATGACGTAGGTGAGTTCTTTCTAACCCTGGAGAAGGATCCACAACAGGAAGACTTCCTTCAGGTAAGCTTCTCCCATATATAGCGAATGTTCGAAATACCTTTCCATTTAAAGAAGTTTATAAGATTCTTCGTATCTTCAGGGTCGCATGCTGGGCAATCCTTACAGTAGCCTAGAGCCAGGTTTGGGTCCCTTGATGAGGGACGTCAAAAACAAGATCTGCCAGGACTGCGAATTAGTAGCATTATTAGAGGATGATAATGGTATGGAACTCCTAGTAAACAACAAGATCATTAGTCTTGATCTTCCAGTAAAGGAGGTATGTAATCTCATAAAGTCAAGAGTTGAATAGGCTCTTGACTCTGACTAGTGAAATTTCTGTGTTCTTTTAGGTTTATAAGAAAATCTGGGTACTAGAGGGTGTCGAATGTGATGCTATGCGTGTTATCTACCGAATGAGAGGGCTTCTCGGTGATGCTACAGAGGAGTTCGTCGAAACTTTAAATGCTAGTAGTGAACAGGAAGTAAATAATGAAGAAGTATACAAGATGGCTAACGTCCTAGCGGACTGCGGTGGCCTTCAAGTAATGCTTGATAGATTGGCAGCAATTCAAGACGTCAGTAGAGCGAAACCACTGCTTCAAGTACTTTTAAAACTGTTTCGACTTTCCGTCAAAGTCAAGAGAAACCAAGAAGTTCTTACCAGACCAGAACTTGGAGCCATTACTGTCCTGCTGGACGTCCTTCAACGTTGTCTTGCCACAGAATCTGACAGCGCTCAGGCGAAGGTGACCGAACAATTACTTGATGTAAGTATATTTTAGAAAAAAAATATTGCCTCATCTTTTAAAGAGTATTCATACCATATTTGCTGTATCGTGATTTTCAAACACTGGAACATTGACGTTAGTAAAGCTAAACTTTGTACTGCTTATCGCATGTAAATGTAGGTTTCACGATCCATGTTAATTTGTGTTTGGTAAATGATTTTTTTTTTCATATTAAGAATTTAGATATTCAGAATATATTCACACTTTTTTGTTTATCTTGATTAAATAATTACTCAATTAGAAAAATGAAACTATATGATTGCATTTAATTTTGTAGATTATGGAAACGATTTTAGCCAATGCTACGTCCCAGCCATTGGCAACCTTTGTAGAGTTCTCAAGGACTCTCGGAGGACCAGAACACCTGAAGTCCTTACTCTCTTGTACGCAATCATCTGCTGTGAGACAGAGTAATGCAGTGTTAGTGCACTTAGCAAGAGTTTTGGCTGCCCTAACTTATGGTAATCAGGAGAAAATGGCACTGTTATGTGACTACTTCAAACCTGTATTAAATTTCTACAAGTTTGACTTTGAACACACAACCGAGGATGAGCAGAGGCTAGAGCTCTTCTGTATCCTTACTCAAGGAATTGAAAAGAACGCAATAGGCAATACACTAAAGGATCACATTATCAACATGGGAATAGTCAAAGATGCATTTGAATATATAATAGTGAGTATGAAAGAGAACCTAAGTTCACTTTTCCTGTACTTGGAAATTTTTACTCAACACTTAAAATGATAATTACTTAATAAGTTAAACTATGCTCAAAATTAATTGCAGGTACATGCCCCATGTGTGAAACCAACATTATTACGCACAGACAGCGACGAACTAAAAGAATTCATTTCCAAACCAGCCCTGAAGTATATTCTGCGTTTCCTAACAGGTTTAGCCACTGATCATGAACCAACGCAGGTAATAAATGATTGATTAACTAAATCAATAACTATTAACTCTTTAAGCGCGGAACAAATACCATGTTTCATGGCTTAAAATGCAAGACGAAAATTTGAAACAAACTTCTGCGAAGCATTGCTCTCTAAAGGTTTTCGAGAACACTGATTTCGATTTTGACAATAGATTTTCAAAATATAAAATGGAGGATCCAATGTGGCCGACCAATGTATCTCGTTTGTCGCATTTTGGAACCACCTAAGTTTGGATGAGATATGTCATCCGTCGAACTCAAAGGGTTAATTACGTTATTCATAAACATTTACAATTTGTTAGACAAATTACTGTCACAGTATTTAATAAAACTCTCTGTACAAATATTTCTAGCTGGCAGTCTCTCAGGTGACGATAAGCATAATCCACAGACTGGAGCAAGTGTCATCAGACGAACACGTCGGTTCTCTGGCTGAGAACCTACTAGAAGCATTTTGTACGAATAAAAAAGTAGCCGAATTAATCGAAGAGGCTCGTGAGCATACTCGAAGCGAAAAGAAGCGGCTGGCAATGGCAATGCGCGAAAGGCAGTTGGGCGCACTTGGCATGAGAACCAATGACAAAGGTCAAGTCACTGCAAGCGGCACGATTTTGCAGCAAATGGAAGACCTTGGCGATGAGACGGGTCTTGTCTGTGTCATTTGTCGCGAGGGATATAAATTTCAACCTAATCAGGTACGCCTACTATAAGAGTGTATTTAATAAGCACCAAAGTTATTTTACAATTTAAAATATTTAGTGATATATCCTTGTAATATTTGGAATACCTTAATTGCACATATACAGGTCCTTGGTATATACACGTTCACAAAACGCTGCAACGTTGAAGAATTCGAAACAAAACAAAGAAAAACAGTTGGATACACGACAGTGACACATTTCAATGTAGTCCACGTGGATTGTCACATGTCTGCAGTTCGTTTGGCACGTGTAAGGGACGAATGGGAGAGTGCCGCGTTGCAGAATGCAAACACAAAGTGCAACGGACTGTTACCACTCTGGGGACCCCATGTTCCTGAATCAGCCTTCGCAAGTTGTCTAGCACGACATAATACATATCTTCAAGAGTGCACCGGCCACAGAGATATATCCTATACCTCAACAATCCATGATCTGAAATTACTGCTACTACGGTTTGCTCAAGAGAAAAGCTTTCACGATGACACTGGTGGTGGAGGACCTCAATCCAACATGCACATGGTCCCGTACTTGATACACATGGCGCTATACGTTATTAATACGTAAGTACTCAGTTGCCGTTTGCAAATATTTTTTAGCTAAATAGTAGTTTATACGTTTAATGATTCCTCAACAGTACCAGAGCAGCTGCTAGAGAGGACAAAGCTTTAGTAACCTATCTGGAGTCCACACCCAGTTCGGCATGGCTTGAAAGCTGCTACGAAGCTGAGGGGCCATTGTATCAGTGTACCTTATCGGTGCTCTTGCTGTCACCAGCTCGGTGGGAACAATACTCCTTGGTTCATCTACGAAGACTCATCGTGCTTGCACATCAGAGATTCGTGTCTCCTTCAGCATCTACCAAAACTCTCACTGATGTAACTGTCAAGGATTATTCCGTGTATAAAAGTGCTCTAGTGTTCTTCGGTCTTGTTGACTGCATCTACTCGAATTTCTTCAACGTAAGTTTTCTTCAGTGGTTATTAAAACTTTGATTGAAATTTTAAAAGTGTTCTAATTTTAATTTGAACTTCACTTGCGTCTTATAGAAAGTCAAAGTGCTCTCAGATGACCAATGGCCATCGGTTCTGGCTGAATACATTAGACACGACGATGAAGCCATGTTAAAGGCATCGGAAAGAGTTTTGGCAACGTATAGAGATGAATTATTACCCTGCGAATCTTTCGAAGAATTTTGTGATGTTGTCGGTAAGTGAAGCGGCTAATCGCTATTTAAATTTTTAATATTTACACTTTCCATTTTCTTCTCAAATCAAAGATACTTTATGCGTTTTAGGGAAAACATAAATTCTTTGTACGTAATTGAATTACTCTTTTTTCAGGTGTACTTGGGGACATTTCGAATCCATCAACGTACATAGCAGATCTTCTTCAAGATCTAGCATAATTAAATAGTAGCTCGTATGCACCCCCTCTTCCCCGGTTTTGATCGCTTTTGGCCGCCTAATATTTCAGAAACCGAAAACTATTTCAATGTGTAACGTTTTTTTTTTTTTTTGAATAGATCTTTTGTTGTTTTCTCATCAAAAAATGGACACTAGCCGCAGATCTCATGAAGTTCAGTTTTCGGTAAAACCAAAATAAATACTATCGTCTATAAACCCTTGGAAAGACGTCATTATGTATTTTATAATTTACCGTGGTGAATTTACGTATATTGTAACTCTGTAATGCATTCTCACTTTGGGTAGATACTATCCTACTGATAAAAAAGTTTGTGCTTTAACAAAATTCGATATAATAAAATATTTGCAAAATGTTAAATTTTACCTTATTAAAAGAAAACATGACCCAATTAGTGATTCAAAAAATACGATTTAAAAAAAAATATGAATTAACTCGGATGTAAGTGTTATGTAGGCCGTAGTGGCTAGCGAGGCCTTTAAATTTGATAACGAAAATTTTGAAGTAACTAAAAGAAAGAAGACCAGTCTATGGAGCTCAATTTTGACCGATAACCGATCCAGCTCGTTCCCTAGGGTATGTAATAACGAATCCGTACCCAGGCCAAATTGCGAATATTACATCGGATCTAATACTCTAACGGTTAGAGCCACGAGTGACAATGTCCAGTCCGATCTTTTACGCGTGAAGCTAAACGATTTTCTGAGCATCAGTACCATGACTTTAACTGCTTATATATTCATTTTTCGCTGATGCTCTTAGGTATGGTTAGGACCTTAGGAATGCAGTCAACTAAGCAGCATGGGCATTACAGTGGGTAACGTGCTGAGTCTGCAATTCTATTGACTGTTAGCTATGTTATTCTGTTTCGGAAATGATAACAGATACTATACGTAACATAAGTGACGAAAAATTTTAATTGAAGTAATGTGATACCTATATTTATGAAGATACCTATGTACCACTTTCATAAACGTTGAATGGATATTAATCGTTTCCTTTTTTCTACTTTTTTAAAAAGGATTCATGTCCATCCTTGGCACTTTCGCCCTGCTACACATATACATTTATGAAAGAAAAGTTACGAAATTGTATTTTAACACATCAATCAAGGACCGCTCACGAATTTTCTTGTGTTTAGCACCTCATTTGTTACGGACCGATCATGAGATAACTCATGTTTTCTACACGCTGTCTTTAGATGTCACCTACTTCGATACATTGTATTTACCACTATATTCTATTCTAAAACTTCTGAAAATTTCACAAAAATTGCTTCGTAAATAAAAAAGTTATGATTTTTAGTAACGTTCAAGTTTTCCCAAAACCGTGCGGCCTCAAGCGTATGACTTACGGATTTCTTCGCGGTCCTTAAGGTGTTAAAAACGCATCACGTACTCGGTTATCTCACGACTCACATAACGATTAAACACGAATCGATTGTGTGCAATATAAATTCTTATTTATTAAATGCATAGCAGAACTTATAAGCATATCCGTATACTATTATCGAATGTCCAAACAATTTTTTCTTTTAAAATTCAAAGCATGGTTCGAAAAGTGTTACATAACTCTCGGAGAAGACAATTTTCTTGATTGCATTATGTAATTGGTAGGATGCAGATAGAAACACCTTTTGAAAAAGAAGCACATTAATGTTATAACATCACTTGCAACCAGACAAGACAAGTATAAACAGTCTGACATGATTTTCTGGGACATAGCATTATAAAAATACCGCAGTAAATAATTTAAATTTGTTGATTCAAAGTAAATTTTGCAATAAGTGAAATGCCAAAGTAAATGAATCTAGAACATTTTGATGCTGCGATTTTCATAAGATTTTCTGAACTCATATGTACTTCATTTTATCTTTTACGTACATGAAAACAATCAGGATATGGGAACCAAGCGCATTTGAACGATAAATCTACGCCTGAATTTCTAGGAGAGATCAGTCGACTTTGTGAGTTACAAGTACAAAAAGAAAAGAAAACACCTAAAACATTGTTTTCTTAAGCCTCAAAGTAAAGAAACGTTGGATAAGTATCAGATTACAAACGGTTAACCTGGAGAAATAAAAAGCACCAGAATAAGTTCAGGTTAAATTGATTCAACGTATGTTTAGACAGTCATAATTATTTAGCATACAATATTATACGCCGGAGAATAACAAAGGTTTGAAATGCCTCAAAATTTCATATCGAATTTTATTCCCTTCCTCTCCTCCCTTCCTTTCCTTATGGCAGACTCCTTCTTCCTTCCATTCCTTATACCTGACTCCTCCAATGAGAAGATGTACCAGTAACAAGTCGTAAAGTCAGGTTGGAGAGATTATGCTGATCTCCGAGACGTTAGAGCCTTCCTTCTTGAGTAGCCAATACGATCAGTTGGGGCAATTGTTTTTTTCACGTTAGCCGTTACGGTGCACGGAACGGAGCATGCTCAATGCTACTCATCACGTTCTGTGCTTCGTAAAATACGTAATGACCCTAGAAACCGCTTCCGTATCATTGCCATGTCCGAGATGTAGACAAAATCGTAGAGATTTAGTAACCGTTCGGTTTTAAAAACAATTTTCTCCTTCTTAATTGGAGGATCCAATGGAATTTTGCAAATATACAATTGAATACCGCGCCGATTACGTGTTCCGTGTTACGTGTCCCATTGCATTGTAGAATGGCCTGTAGCGTGAATGCAGAGATGAGTAAGGAGATTGCCAATGGGTCTGTTTTTGGTGTTCTCACTTTTACTCTAGCAGAGATGAGTACCTTTGTGAAATTAGCCGGACAACTACAACCGGCGAGCTTAAAACTTTTTGTAATCCTTTGATGGTCGTTTGACGATGATTGAGAGTCTAATTAAAACGTTTGATACTTGATAATTATTTCAGAAAATCAATTTTAAATTCAGGTGTGAAGTTAGCCGGATATTTTTTTATTTTTCATTTCCTTGAGGCAAAAGGGTGCCTAATCGATGGGAAATCGTTTGACGGTCACGAATATGCTAATTAAAACGTTTGATAGTAAACGGTT
>JARQTH010000409.1:314581-395690 GCA_030142595.1 Trachelus iudaicus | reverse complement strand
TGATTGTATCCATCAAGCATCGTTTTCAGTTCACGTTCCGGATCAGGCGTGTGTCTCAGTAAAGGATATTGTGGTTCAATATCTATTTGTATCATGATCGACCCTAGAAACCGCTTCCGTATCGTTGCTATATCCGAGACGTAACCAAAATCGTAGAGACTTGAGTAAACGCTCGCTTTTAAAAACGATTTTCTCCTTCTTAGTTAGAGGATCCAATAGAATTTTAGCAAATATACAATTGAATTCCGCGCCGTTAACGTGTTCCGTGTTCCGTTGCATTGTAGAATGACCTTGGTAATTGGAGAAAAGTAACCATAAACCTGGAAAAATGTAATATTACGAAACATTAGGAAGTCCTGCAAAACAAAGGTGCATAATAAAGTTGTTATATTATATATCATATTAGTGCATGTTTTCAAGAATATTCTCATTTTGTTCACTATTTTCCCTGTCATTATTTATGATTTATTGCAATTAGAAGTATTTTTATAATAAATCACACTACAAATATTTTAATGATTGTATTAACATGAATTTGCTGTATCCAGTTGAATTTACTCAGTATATTTATATATTTAATAAATTATGTTATAAGAAGTTTCATCATTCTTTTGTATTTGGAGTATTGCACTTACTTAATAATGCAGTATGTTTTGTGCATGTATGTACATACAATACTGTACAGTTCTAATGGATCACAGTCATATAACTAAGGTTATTCACCTTTCTAAGCATGAAAGCATAGAATAATAGAATCAATAAAACTGTATAGGATGTTAAAATGCTAAACAGTACAAGTGTTTTCTTTCTATTGTTCATAGAAAACCATCTGGGAGATATAGAAGTTACTCAAGGGTATCTGCAAATAAACAAACTGAGTCTGAGTTGCATATGCAAAAAACATCATTGCTCCAATGCAGCAACAAAAAGGATATTAAAAATATTGAACGTGTAAAATTTGGTACATTTATACCTCTGCAGCAAGGTAGTTCAACAAAGATGTTTGAAGATAACATATTGTTACCTAGAAAACCAGCAGAATCACATTTGATAGTTATTAAAGAAAAAGAAGGAATACAACATTCTTCATCTAAAACTAAAATAAACACAGAGAATGTCCTACCTTTCATCAGTGATAGCCAAGAAAAAGGTATTATAAACAATATTAAAATTCTAGAATTGACTGATAAATTAGTTTCACTTTAAACAAGAAAAAGAAATTTTACTAACAAATCCAACATCAAATAAGACTGATGTCATAGTGACTCCAAAAATAAGTTTAAAAGAGAATAAGCTAAACAGAAAAATAAAACCATTTCACAAATCAAAAATTCCCAAATTGTTAAGTAAGAACTTGATGAACCAGAAGAAATGTTCTTTACCGAAGAATCTCATGATACAAGATCATAATCATAATATTCCAATAAATTCTGTTGCAGAAAAGAGAGCAGTAGAAAATTTATCTAAAACTGATATTCCTGTATCAAATTGTGGTATTGCTACTACCAAAGCTCAGAAAAATGCACAACCTAAAGTACAATCTAAAACCAATGTTTCAAAGGTATCACAGAAAAAAAAGATAAATGTTCCCAATAAACGAAGTACAAGTAAAGTGAGCTTTATGGAGCCTTTAGTAACATCCAATGGATCAAAAGCACATATGACAAGAGAAATAAGACTTTTGTTAGATCAGAATAAATCGTTTGGATCTGATTTCGTAAGTGATCTTGTAGTAGAGCCTGAAATAAATCGACGATCCAGTCTTAGGAAGATGAGAGAAACTAACGGATCGCCTCAAATTTATAGTCTTAAATCTACAAAGGAGGAGAAGAACGTTAAACCTAAGAAACGCAAACATAAACAAAATGAAATCTTAAAAACTGCAATAGCACAAAATTCTAAGACAATATCACTAAAAAGAAAAATGCTCAACAACATACAGACAACAACAACAACATCAGAACCTACTGAATTAAGGAATAATCAGAATAACAATTCTACAGAACAAGTAACACAACAAATCACTAATGTTACTGTTAACAAACCCAATATTTCTATGAAGAGAAAAAGTAAATATACAAAAACAACAGCTAATATAGCTGTAACAAAAAGTCAAGAGGGAAACGATTTTTCAGCCGAAGATGAAAATATTGTTGAATATCAATTAGTACCTAATGAAAAAACTATTAAAAAAGACCGCTATACCAAACAATCGACAAGTCAAATAGATCAACTATTATCAGAAAAGTCGGAGACAAATGAAAATGGCGATAATGTACAGAATATAGAAGAACCAAACTCCTTAACACGAATAAAACACAGTGCAACTGCAGTTTCACTTGGAAGCAATTATACAAAAGATGAAGTAAGAAACGTACTTAAAGAATCGAATAATAAAAAAGGTGTGATAAAAATGAAGCCAAGCGGGCAATCCTGGTCACCTGGATTAAAACACGTGATATTGAATTCCGGTGATAATAATCCAGCAATTGGAGTACGAATGATGGTCGACATCCCATATAATGGAAAATCTGTTCAATTAGGTATATTTATATGTATTTGCATTTAAAATTACAATAATATATTTATATTTCAATATTGCTGCTATTTATCATTATACTATTCTTATTTATTAATGTATATTTACTGATTGTAGAATGCATGGCTGATTATACATTAATATGCTCTAATTATAAACCAATTCCTGGAACAGAGGGTAATGTGGTTTACGGAAATGGATTACATGCTGCTATGAACGATATATGTAGTGGTAACATAGAAATGAATCCAAACTCCTCCAAAGGAATGCAAACTCCGAAACGTCACCATTTGGTAATCATACAAATATCTTATCCTATAAATAATAAAAATAGATTATTTATAAAACTATATTGTTTTCAGATATTTTGTATGATGAAAGGCACAGTAATTTTCACTATCCATCATGCAAAAAAAAAAGTTAGCGCAGGAGCCCATTTTTTTGTTCCTTGTGGTATATCCTATAACATTGAAAATATTGGAACTGAAAAGGCTGTCCTAAGTTTCTTTAAAATAGCGAAAGGTTGCATTGCTTTAGATAGGTCTGCTTGATAATATGAAAAGGTTTTATATATGGAATATCTATATTATACGATATATATGAGAGAATACTATGGTAAGAATCACTATAAACATTAGTGTTGTATAATGTATATACAGGAGTATAAATAACAAAATGTGTAATAACATAAAGCGTTATTGAAGGAGTCAAAAAGTATTAATATTTATTTTGTGATTACAATTTAAAATATTCAAGAGCAGCATTACACACGAATGCTGAATGTTTATCTTCCATTTTTTCATCGGCGTTAAGATTATTGCGATGTATATCGGAAGAAATGTAACAATATGGTTTGGAAGTGGATAGATTGTGATATACATTATAGGAACATATTGCTGTAAAAATGAAACCAGTTGTACGTATATTATTATTTAGTTATTTTCAATAAAAAATTTGTTCATTCAGGTGGCTACATGAAAGTATATTATCAAAACTAACTTTTATTTGATTTAGATAAATATATAAGTATACAAATCTCTTTCAGCATTCAATTCGGTTCCAATAAATATTATTCAATTAACATACTAAAATTTGGCTGATCGTTTCTCACCAACTTTTGTTTCTTTTTCCTTCATCATTCTTTTAAACTCTTCCTGCTTTTCTCTTTGTTTTCTTTTTCTTTCTAAACGCATAATCTCTTCAGCAGTCATAGCTGAAATTACAAAAGAACGTTCGCATAATCCATACAAATAGAGCAGCAATATCTGTAATATTTTATTATATATTTTAGTCTGAAGACATTACCTGTATCCATATTCTGTACTGGCTTCGCATTTGCAAATATTTCAGATGGAGATTTAGATCTTGGATTGACATCTGAAACAATCGAAATTGCGTAATAATTGACAAAAAACAATGATTTATTTTAAATTATGTATACCATTGTTTACTGTTGATAGCTTAGGACTAATTGAACGAGAAGTAGGCTGAGGACGCGGCGGTACTATATTAACTGAGGGTCCCGGACTTTGGGCTCGTAAGGGCGTGGAATGAACTGGTGGTCCCAGAGTTGCTTTTGTAAATTGTTGTGGGAATCCAATCACAGATAAATTTGGAGTTTCAAGTTTGTCACTTGCAATATCCTTTATTCTTCTCTCAAATTCTCCACCAAAACATGATAGAACTTTCTTAAGTGCATTAGTAATTGATGCCTGCAGAATTGATACTTGTTTTAGTAGCTCATAATAAACAAAACAATTAAGAAGAAATATCATTGAAAATACATACAGATCTGGCACAGAAAATGGCCATGCCTTTTGTTAGCCCAGTTGCATTGCTATAGCCCATATCCTCGTGAAATATTCCATTGCTGAGTTGAACTTTAACATAGGCTGCACAACCTGCATGATATTTACCACTAATATATTCAACAAAATCTGAAAGTTAAAATTTTACTTATATAATACATGATAATTGTAAATAATTGCATTATTATGGAATAAGCTGAAATACATACCAACTGTTTGATTTGTAACAGAATGACTCCATTCCTTAGTACCAAACATTGTATTGGCTAGTGCTATTAATTCATTATTTATATTGATTGCGTCCCCAATATCACATATATCGTTAGAACCAATTGAAGAACTGTTCTGTTTCTGTTTTGGCTGCTGGAGTAAAATGATTTCTATTGTTAAATTTTACATAGCATTGTGTAATGATATATAATGCCGTTTATGTAATAACAATTGAATTATTATAATTAAAAAAGTAAAAGTACTATTCCAAAAAAATGAGAACATTACCTTATATTAACAGTAGCACAACAAAAGTTATAAACTTATTAATGACATATCTAAGATTTTAAAGTCTCTTACAAATATTATTCAAATAATAAAAATAACAACAAAACCATAATCTAGTGGTAAATATTTTTAAAAACAATGATCATGATTTACTTATAATTATTAACGAAAAGTTGAATAACAATATATAATTATCATAATATTTTCTTCATGTTTCGATACTATAATATTAAACAAGAACAAATGAAATCAAAGAATCAAGTACAGAAAAAATTGAAAATGATATAAACTATAAATAATTTTTCTACATACAATTTTGATACACGACGGAAAATCCTTTGCCATACTTTAGCAACATAAACTTTCCTTTAATACAAATTTTTTCTTTTCATCCAAAAACAAGAAAAATACTTTTTTACTCTTAAAACGCGGGACAAACTGAACCACCATGGATCATGGTGGACGCAGAACATACCTGCATCGTGTAACTTGCACTATACACTTTTTCGATTGTTTAATATTCGTGTATAATATTCTGTTTATTTTCCCTAAATTTCATATCTCTTTCTCCTGATGACCTATTTCATCATCATACTTATTTAGCTTCAAAAATGTGTGTATATATGGCTTAGTATCCGCAGTATAGAATTTAAGTAGTGTTAACCTATCTCGTATAGGAGCTGAATGGAATTAACCAATGAGGCTGCTTAACTCTATTCAAACCCTGCACGGTGGAAACTAAGCCATCAAAAGTCATTTTGCCCGAGTGCCCGAATCAGGTGGGATGATGTATTTACATACATACATACATCAGGAGGGTACATAACTTCGACCACCTTGTTGATCTAAAATAAAAAAACATTTTATTCATAAATTTCTGTGTTTTAATATAAACTTTCATTACTTTGAAAATGACGACAATTCACAGTATACCGTAATAACGTCATTGCATGTTTCTACCATGTAGGGTTGAAATACAGTTAAACAATTAAAAACGAGATTTAAGCGGAATAAACTAACTTGAATGGTTAACTCTATTTCAACCCTGCATGGTGCAAACATATGCATTTTCACAGTACCGAAAGCTTATATCGGAACGCAGGGTATATTATATTGGCTACCGGCTGTCCGGCCCTTTTTGTTTTATCTTCTGCAGTTAATAACAAAAATTCTTGAACCCTTGTCTTAAAAAACATTTATTAAAATAATCATGATTCAGACTATAAATACTACTTCTCTGAACATGTTTCGAATTTGAAGTCAAGTCATCAATTACACTTATGTTAGAGATATTTTGTATAATCGAGCACTTCGTTGCTCAATACAGCTTTCATTTAATACTTAAAAAGTGCCAACCTATCGTCTTGTGTGTTGCACATTGCAGCTGCATTCGGTCCTATTGTCAAATTCAAAACATGTATTATTTAAATAATATTTATACATATGTTCTTTATTAAAAATTTCTGTTGCAATATATGCTATGATTTCATAAGTTTTAGCCCCACTGAACACTCGTTTTAGAGCAAATGATTAAATGAGGGAGTTAAAACTTTCATTATTGTTCTAAGTAAAACCCGATAATAATAACAATCAGCGTTTCAAGAATTTTTCGTTATAAATTCAAAGACACATTCGGCTCAACGATATATATTAGGATAGAATAAAAGCCTAATAATAAAAGTACTCTGTCAAGTATATAAATAAACTTGTAATATCATGACCAAGGGAATATACAATGATCGTAGGTCATTCGGTTGACATACAATTTCATTAAATTGAGTCGATAAATTATGCGACTGATTTATTGATTTCTCGTTCCTTTAAAAACGTTGATGAAAATTTGAGGGCTGAGTTGGTTGAGCAGTCGAATAGACCATTCCAGGAGGCTGTTGATGTGTCATTGCATGACTTTGGTGTTGATGAAACTCTGGAGCACCATGAGGACCGTTCAGTCTCACTCGTTTCTGATTTTGCCCGTGGCTGTGTTCACTGTTTCCCTGTTGCTGTTGATTTTGTTGCTATAAAAATTCACAGAGACATGACTCTACAGGTCTTTTTAAAAAAAGATCTCTACGTATAGTGATTTAAAATTGCGTTCTTTAATTAGGCTTTTTTATTGTAAGATATTTACCGTTTGCTGCTGGTTCTGCCTAGCTTTATTTTCAGTCTTTTCTTCAGTGTCGTCATCCGTTAGGAATTCCCTTTTAGGGTATGGAATTGGACATCCCGCAAAGATACTGCGTGATGTAAGAACATTAGTATTGAATAAATGAAAAAGGGAAAATAATTGTATATTTGATAAATGAATAGAACAGTTTATCTAATACACACTCTTGAGTTGGCAGTGGTTCCTCTTGGAAGTAGGCATCCTGCATTGAATGCTCTGATGTAATCCTTTTGTTTGGATCCATCATCAGCAGCTTTTGCAACTGCAATACCCGTATTAAAGTGACTTAGTAAAATGCTACTAAAATAATTTTTATACTATGCAGGATATTCTTACCAAATTGAAAGCCTTACTATCGGGCTTGATTTTATGCCGGTCCATGTATTTTGTAAGTGAACAATTGGCATAACTGAAAGAATAAAAATGTGTTTTATTTGCATTACTAAATTTTGTTGTATTCTTTCAGGTAAGCCCACTCACTTAGAACGTTTAAAATCTTTAAGTAATGTAGGATGCTCTGGCATTTTTTTGATGTCTTCCCAATCTTTTTCAAGTGGAAATCCCATGACGTTAAATATCCTAAAATACAATGTGTGCTTAATTATGATGATCACATATTCCATCATTCTCTTACCTGTCTAGTTGATCATGATGATATGGATTGCTAGTTTTAATGTCCTCTTGTCTACAATGAAATATTGGCTCGGATGTCAAGAGCTCCGCAAATATACAACCAATGGCCCATATATCTACAATTATGTTGCCGATTATACTTTATATAATTATAATTAATGTATAATTACATACCAATAGCTTTAGTATAATGTCTTGCTCCTAGTAACAACTCTGGTGCCCTGTACCAAAAGGTTACTACTACAGGATCCAAGTCTGCCAATGGTTTGAGAGGTGCATTGAATAATCTGGCAAAACCCATATCAGCTATTTTAACTCGTCCTCTTTCATTTCCTTCACCCATTACTAATATATTAGCTGGTTTCTGAAAGAGATAAATCGATAATATTGTATTGAAATCAATTAAAATGAATACTGTTTTGAAAGTATAATAGCTTTAAACCATTAATTTTTAAGGTTATTACCAAATCTCTGTGAAGTACCCAATTGGAATGCAGATAATGTATACCATCTAAAATTTGATATAATAAGGATTTAACCATGCCTTTTGGTACCATAACAGGTTTCTTATTGGCCTTAGCTGCTCTATGGAACTTAATGATATGCTGCAAAGGTATTATATGTTTAATTTCTTCAATAGCTGATTCATCTTATAATGCAGAAATACCAATAATTTACATACCCACAGATCGTGTTCTGCAAAGTCAAAAAGTAACCATACTTTGCGGTCATTGTGGGAAAGAAATACACGAATAAGAGTAATCACATTGACATGTTTTAGTTCCCTGAGTAGCTGCAAAGTAATCAAAGAATCTATATATATTTAATACAGATTTCACATATTACGTATTGTGATTTTAACCTCATTTAGAATCAGATCTCATGTTCCTAATAAAATAACCACAAGGACATTAGTTGCCTGAATATATTAAATATAATTGTTTAATATACTTACTGCTATTTCTCTACAGGCAGACATAGATAGTCCTGTGCCTTCAATTTGTTTCAGTCCAAAGTCTTTTGTATCTGGCCTAGATTTTAACTCACTATCTGGCACACTAGTAAGGAAATTAAAAAATTAGAAACAAATTTTAATGAAAAGAATACCAAAGAAAATATGTATTATTAATATAATATACTTTACAATGCACTGTATGTATGGTCTTCATATTATATCCATATAGTACAGTTTAGAGACAAAATTAATAATGATATAAATTATTGTTAAATATTGAAAAAAAAAATAGGAGAAATATCACTGCAATTATTGACATACAGGGGAGTGGTAGCACATCAGAGAATATGATATAATGTGATCCATTGGAGTATAAAAATTGTACCACTATAGTTATATCAAAGATTTCAATTCATTTTCTTATAAAGTATCATGAGAATTCGAAATATTCAACTTAAATAAATTCAACCACACGAAGCAGGTTAGAATGAAAAAACTAACCCTTCTTTTCTTCGGGCTTTATATACATGCCCGTAGGTGCCTCTTCCAACTTTACATCCTTCAAATTCGAAGAGGTCTTCGACCTTCGTACGGTCCTTCTGCGTTTTTATCTTAAATTCGTAATCCATCATGTTTAGTGTCATTACAATAATTATCAACTATAGAGCACTATAGAGAGACATCTTCCCCACCAGAATATCACATATGCATGTCTGCTGCTAGTTCGAAAACAAGACGCCAACACGGAACTCTTCAAATAAAATATTACTATATAGCCTAACACTTAAGCTATTTTCACAGGCATTAGTGGTTATTAGAATAAAGAAAATTTTTGTTATCTTTCTTTACTTTAGGTAATCCATAATTATCGATTACAATATATCCTGTTACTTACTTATTCTGCATATACAAATATACAAAATATATAATTAACAATTATTACCTATCCTTGAGATTCGAACAACTGAAGTAGCTTTTAGACGGAAAAGGTGAAAATTATCCATTTCTTCTTGCATAGTTGTATAGCTATTAATCATATGTTCCCGGCCAATTTATAACGCTTTACCTTTGGCGCGAAGCTGTTTCGTGATCATATTTTAAATGGTGAAAGCTTGTTTGCAGGTTTAGGGAAATTAATACGAATAATTAAACCATAAAAGGGTGAGAATTAAACTTTTTAATGTTATATTAGATTATTCGATTTCTGTCAGTACTTTCTTTCCGTATTTGTCTATATTACATGATTGTTAACTACTTTTCGTTTCATAGAGGTTAAATAAGTAATATATTTTTCTTTTTTCTTTATTTTAGCACTTTTCTTTAAATTATGTTATGAGAATTTAAAATTAATAAACTTGGCTTTCTGGTTTGGTTTATTTGCGAATATGGGATAATGTAACCTGTGATTATAGTTTTTACCTTCAAGGTCAATATATTTATAATAACGAATGTCTTTCAAACAATTATATTTAAGAGTGGGGTTACTAATTGCTTTTATCAATTTTACGTCTTACCTCAAATGGACATTTTTTCAATTCCATATGAAAATACGTTAGAATAATTTATAATTATATCATTTTTAAAGATGGCTTTTTGCAGGATGATGGACGATGCAGCAACTGCTCGATTAAAGTCATTTATTATTAGTAGTAATGATGCTTTAGAATTTAAGTTGGTTCGCTCTGTAGAAGATCTTGAAGATGATGAAGCAACATTTAGACCAGAAATGTCTCATCAAGTGTTTGGTGATGGGTATGTAAATCACATTTCCTAATATTTAAACATTGCATTATTTTCCTACTTTGATAAAATGGTTTATTTATACAGTGAATCAATATTTGGATATCGGGATTTAAGAGTAAAATTGTACTACTCGGCTGGTTCATTGGAGACTTATTTGGGAATGACATATGCTGAAAAAGTAAATAAGTTAATGTATGAGGGAGTCGAACCCGATGAAGTACTACCAAAGTTTTCTGGAAAACTAACAGCTCAAATTCATGATAGTTTGGATTCTTTCATCAAGTCTTTGAAAAAAGATGATACCTTTAGACCACATGGAGAACAATTACATTCTTTTTCAGTGAATGGTATAAATATTGAATACACCTTTAGGCTTTATATCTTAATAAAATTTTATCAATCTTGCAATTTTTAAATATGTTCTATATAATTAATGATTTTTAATTTTTTTAGATCAAGGCGATATAAGACACTTTGAAGTATACAAAGCTGACATGAGTTATAAAGGATTCAGGGAGTATCACCAACGTCTTCAAACTTTTCTACTATGGTACATAGATGCTGCAAATTTTATCGACATTGATGATGATCAATGGCATTATTTTAACATGTAATGTATACTTTTATATAACAATAGCATGAGGAAAATGATTGTTTGGATTATAAATACATTGATAATTTTGTTTTATTAGGTTTGAAAAATACGTTTCAAAAGATGGTTTACCTCGGTATGCAACTGTCGGTTTTGCCACTGTGTATCAGTATTATGCATATCCTCATCATACACGGCCACGCATTGCACAGGTTTTGATATTACCTCCTTTCCAAAGTATGGGACTGGGTACCCAACTCTTGCGCGCCATATACCGCGAATATACTGGAAGAAATGAAGTGAAGGACATAACAGGTAATAAATTATTATACAACCCAATCGTGACTATATAAATTTGCAGAAGTATAAGCTTATTTCATATCGTATTACTTCTACTATCGCCTATGAATGCACACGCATAAATTCAAAATCCAAGCATACATTGCTGTGCACGTGTATTCTATCAACGTCACCAATTTTGTTGAACGACATTTTCCGTTGGATTTTTCGTTTGCACGTACACTGAAATACATGTATTAATATGAGAGCTATATACACATGAATTTAATGAACATGCTATGATTATTTTCAATTTTATAGTGGAAGATCCATCTGTGGATTTTCAACGGCTAAGAGATTATGTAGACGCCGTTAATTGTTCTACATTACCTAGTTTTGCAAGAGATCGCTTGAAAGAGGGATTCAACAAAACAATGGCTATTGAAGCTAGAGAAAAGTTCAAGATTAATTCGGTATATTTTTTATTATAATGTTAAGCTTGCAACAAGAATTACGTATGTCTGTATAATAATTATGCAATATCTATCATAAAATTTTAGAAACAATCTCGCAGAGTCTACGAGATTCTCAAATTGCGTGCGACAGATTTGTCAAATGAAAATGAGTATCGCGAGTATAGGCTGGATGTGAAAAGAAGACTGAATGTGCCTTACAAACGCGAGCAGCATGATCAAAGAAAGCTAGAGTCTTCGCGAAAAAATAATGAGAAGCTACCGAATATGCCGATTCCGTCAACGGAACAGCGCATACAAATTTTGGAAAAGGAATACCGCTTGCTCGAAGAGGAGTATAAAAAAGTTGTTAAACGTTTGGAAGACGCAGCTGAACTATAATTCGTTTTTATTATTCTATTTTCTGTTTTTTTTTTAACTGCAAGCATTACATATCGTGCGAGCAAGAGGAATTAAGTCTGCACTGTGCAACATAAAAATTGCAAACTTCGATTTATTATGAGGAAATAGATTGAACTTCATTGGACTGTGTGTCGTGCTGTGTTGCATTTTCAAAATTAAATTTCTGTTTCTCATATAACATGCTGATGTGTAATTTCACATGATTTAAAATGTTGCCTATATTAAACGTATCGTGATACCTCAAAATGCTCAATGTACACGAGAGATGATTGTATTTGGATTCGAAATTTACAAAATTCATGCGTTCTAATATTTTTGCATTTTTCAAGTTACATTTTCTTATTTTTGTATTTGTAGCAATTGCTCGCGATTAAATCGTAATGGCAATGTAAATATTATTCATATTGTATGTAAATCATAAAAATAAAAATTTTCGTACGTATATATTTACGGGGAATTATTTAACTTATTAACAGCGATGGGTATTTAGATACAGAACCACTTTCTAGCGAACCAAGGCGGAAATGAAGTGAATGCATGTATGTAAAATGTGTTTTTACTAAATATATTGCATATTTTAACTTCAAACAAAAATCATATTGAATAGAAATAATTGCCATGCACGAAATACATTTTTTACATCGCCCGTGCGAGAATTTATGTTCTGGTATTCGTTGAGCGTTCACGTAAAACTTGACCATAATAGTATGATCAAGTATAAAATAATCATTTTGTTTTTATTTTTATCATTACTGCAGGTACCCAGGTAGCAATATTTCGATGTTACGAGAAAGTCATCCGAATAGGTACATAGGTCGCTAGAAAGTTTTCTGTAAGCTAACCCATGTCCAAAAGTCAACTTTCGGACATCGAATATGTTTAACAACAAGACGCCTTTTTTGTGAACATATGTAGGTAGGTATAACATATTCGGATAACTTTTTCGTTACATCGAAAAAATTGCTACCTGGCTAATGTTCCCGTTTTGTTATGTTACCGACTATTTTACATTAAAATGTTGGTTAATGGTATCCCGAATGATAGATATTTTGAATTAATATAAAATTCATACGTATTTTCATTTCAAAGCTTAATTCTAATTCACGAAAAAGATAAAAAGAAACAATATAGAACATTAATTAGGAAAGTTAGAATTCCAGGATTTTATTTTTTACACGGTTACTGACGGTTACCACGAAATTGCTATTTGCCGTTCAACAGGTTAAGGACATGCGCACCTAGTCATGGTTTTCTTATCGGATAAGAGTTCATTACTCAATCATTTTTCATTAGCAAGTATTTAGCAGTATTTACTGTTTTACATCAGTAGCTGTGTTCCACTGTTATTAAGTTGAAAAGATGAAATACGTGTGTTGGATATCTATAGATTATTATACTATACATATCCATTCAATGTATCTCAACTATCTATCGACTCCGGTCGAAACATAGCCAATGACTATGAAATATTTTCCAGAGTAATAAGCTGGTTTTATGTAACGAAGAACATGGCTTTGGGTAGAAAAAAGGTGATTTTGTGTAAAGGCCAAAATGATAAAGACCAAACGCAAAAAACATACACAGAAGCTTTGGAATCAGCTGGTTACACGTGCGAATATCTATCTGCCTTGCGATTTGAATTTATGAACCTTCAAGAGCTTTTAACGTGTTTATTAACATCACAATCATATTCGGGTAATGAAATGTGAATTAGTTTTTTCTTTGTATAGATAGACTATCATGTTATTTTGTAATAGGCTAATCAATAATTGAATATCACGTTAACAGGTATTATTTTTACAAGTACTCGGGCAGTAGAGGCAGTCAATTTGGCAATAAAAGAATCTAAAAATGTTGATATCATTAGTTTGTGGAAATCTTTGCCTGCTTATTGTGTTGGACCAGCTACAAGAATTGCAGCAAATAATTCACTCGGCCTGGAAAATTGCCCTGGAGCTGAATCTGGTAATGCCGAGCAACTTGGAAAGCAGATTCTAAATGATCAGTGTCAAGAGAGTGCTCCACTGTTGTATCCATGTAGTGAAATTGCACGAGATACTCTTTCTAAGATGCTTACTACTGGTGGAGTTAGAATGAAAAAATTGGTTGTATATAGAACATTGCCTAGTAAGACTTTAGAGGAGGATATTCTGAAAACCATTAATCCACTGCCACATGCTTTTGTTTTCTTCAGTCCTTCAATAGTGAAGTACACATTAAGTCTTTTAAGAAATCATGGTATTTTAGAAAAAACAAAGGCTGTAGCTATCGGATCAGTGACAGGACATGCATTAAAAGAAGCTAATGTGAAAGTTTATGCTACTGCAGATAAACCTGACCCAGTCAGTTTGGCACAAGCCATAAAGGCAGCTGACAATAATGAATCTAATAGGACAAATATGGAATGACTAGATTTTTTAATCGTTTTTCGATTATTATTTCCTCATAATAAATCGAAGTTTGCAATTTTTATGTTGCACAGTGCAGACTTAATTCCTCTTGCTCGCACGATATGTAATGCTTGCAGTTAAAAAAAAAACAGAAAATAGAATAATAAAAACGAATTATAGTTCAGCTGCGTCTTCCAAACGTTTAAAAAGTGTTTTTCGATTACACTTTTGAGTTATACCACATTTTTTGAATATATGAACAATCTTGCTTGTTACAGGGCAAACGTTTTGCGGTATGCTTTATACTTTATAAGCCATGTTTTCAAATAAATTAATAACAATGTGACAGTAGGTATTGAAGAAGGAATGCAACAATTAGTGAAATCATCAATTTATGACGTATATTTATCGTTTATAAACGCGGTATCTAGAGACTATAATAATATCAATAAATAATGACTTTAATACGTTTTCATACAATAATCTTACTTTATCAAAACATTTGTTAGTTCACATTGAAATAATTATATAATACTATATATAGTTAACAATGTGATTATAATTATTTCCAAGTACTTTGAAATTACATAAAGTACAATTAAAAGGTAGCTTCAAAGTACCTTGTAACGATTTCACACTTTACTAAATTTATCACCTCTTTAATAAATGAAAATCAGTCACTCAAGTATTTATTACATAGTTTTCTGTTTGTTACATAAAAACAATAAAACCATGAAATGGACTACATATTTTATTCACCCTCCGTCGGACACGGCTGGCCTCTCAGGCATAGTGATCATGTTCAGTTTGCCCCCCACTTCTCCTTCGCATTTTTGTTTTTGACTTTTTTATAAATAATTTTTTTTTTTTAGTAATTCTTTAGATATTTCCTTTGAATATATTCCTGCGAAGGTAAGTAATTTTCATTTTTAGCATCAGATAGTTTAGTATAGATTTTACACACGATTTTCGAAAATGAGCTTCTCAGGCCTCTCTGTGCCTGACCTAAGAAGTTTTTTAGGGACGTCCCGCGGAGGTTTAAATATCATATATTTTTGCACCATTATTGTTATAGTTCAATATTCCTTTTTAATATGTTCAATGATATACTACTGAGCCTAACAGGTTCAATGAAATCCAATATTTAAAGTTTCACGATGACCAGAAATAGGATTTATGAAAAATATGTGCATGTCAGTCTTGAAATTACAGGAAAAACGCATAAAGTGTCTTAATCAAATCTCATTTTAGTTGACCTTAGGCACAATTGGATAAAACTTTGCATTGTCATATTGCGCACTTGCAAATTACAACTCCAATAAAAAATAAGTTAATATCTACTTCGATTAACCGCGGTACCAAGAAGGCACGTTAAATCCGTTCCAACAATAGTAGATTGATTCGCATAATAAGGCTGTGGAGGATTTCCACCATTATTGTACTTCATTTGTACGGCCGTCTCATAATCTGGCGCTGGCCTATAAGATGGCAACAGCGCTCGTAAATTGTTAATATCTGTCGAAGAAACTGAAACTACTGGATATGGCGAAGCAGAAAGGTCATTATAACTTGTCCATCGAGTTTGATCTTCCGCCGTCCGATTTTCTAAATTAACAGATGCCGCTTGTTCACTCGAGTCATTTGTATCGCTATCCTGAAGTGGATAAGTCGTTTGTGTCAATATGTTGATCATATAATATACTGATTAACTTAATGAATTTGAAGCACTTACGAAATAACCATTGGTTAATCTATCTGCCGGTCGGCTTTCCTGATGTTGCATATAAAATGTATGTTGGGCTATACACAAACGCCATGTATATTTTGCACTACGCGAATCTCCAAATATAAATTGCTTAGCATCTTC
Source organism: Trachelus iudaicus (assembly GCA_030142595.1). Lineage (NCBI taxonomy): Eukaryota > Metazoa > Arthropoda > Insecta > Hymenoptera > Cephidae > Trachelus > Trachelus iudaicus. Next base: position 379,344 of record JARQTH010000409.1, on the reverse strand, counting down.
GACCTCTGATTGACATTCTATTCTAAATGTTTTCTTGTGATTAATGACATTACTTATATCTTTCCACCTTGAAATCAGAAGTAGTGTCGTGATTGTGAGTATTAAGATTTAGGAGCACAAGATATACAATCAGTTTTGAATAAAGTTATAGCGTTTGGACGAAGGAACTTCTGAAACTGTTAATATTTAAAGTTACCTGTAAAATTGTGTTGTTTGAGTGGTAGGATACCCCACCATGATTCCATTGACTGAGATACCTAATATTACTTCATTGTTTCCTTCATCCTGCAACATGATGAATATTTAATAATAAATTTGAATTTGCCTTGAATTTTATGATGGAATTTACCTTTGCTGTAAAAGTTTCATGACCGTAACCCTCCAATTGAACTACAATCGAAATGTAGAGTTCTTCTGATGCTGCTTGAGTAACACCACCTAAAGTTTTATACTGACACATTGCAGCATTTAGTAATACATCTTGTCCTCCTGGTTCTGCTTGAATCACATCCTAAAGAAATTGTTAATAATTATTTTCACAAGAAAAGAAACAATGAATTTAGTAATTATTTTATGTACTTTAGGAAAGAATGTGCATTGTTGAAGGCATTCGACAGTATGACGCTCAGCATCGTAATTTCCAAACTCAGCTTGCATTGAATAACTAGCCAAAAGACTGGCTTGTCTAGGGTTACAGTGAATTCTGCCCTCTAGTACATCACTTTTAAGTTGGAGGTAATAATGATATCTGTAAATGTTTATAAGAAATATTAAAATAAGTTATTACTTTGTATTAACAGAGATGACACTACTATTCAAGATGTATATTTTTATATACCTTGTCATTTCATCCTGGATAAGTTGAATATCCGTAACATAGTACATGACTCTGAGATAAAGATTAAAACTCTTTGCCTCTTTTTCAAGTTGTCTTTTTAATGGTTTGTCCATATCAACCCATCGTGGTGAAGGTGAACCATGCCGGCAGATATAGCGTAGTCCAAAAAACTCAGGTTGACCAAGCCCAAGCCTTTGTGTTAAATTATTTAGACACTCTTGGCCTATACTATCGATGCTCAGTGTACATTCTATTGTCGTAGTGTCCAGTAATTCAACACAAATCATATACTGATTTTTAGAAACTACATTGTATTGGCGACTTTTCTTCAAATGAAATTTGAACGGCATTCTTAACAATCAATTGCTAAAACCATAAATATTTGTATGCATCATTAGAATTACCTCAATTGTTAAATCTAAGATAGAATATATTTATTTTGAGAATTAAAAACCCAGCTGTAATGAGCCACTAACAATTGCTCTAAATACAAATATATCAGTCACATAACTCAAAAAAAAAAAATTTGCAACACCACTACCTTCAAAGTACTAGCTGTTCAATAGCATGAGATATAAATAGCGAATATACATTAGTAAAGCATAGCTTTTCAGCTCGTATATTTTATTATGTACGAAATGCGTTCACAAAATATGAAAGCCAAAACTCTTACTTTACATCACAAAATACGTGTACGTAAATAATATAAAACATAATTAGACCAACCTAACGTGACGTTAGCACTGAATTGTGATATTTCGTTATATAGAACCGAAACAATGTGCCTTGGGAACCACCACAGTGTTCATCACTATTCGCCACTGCGAAGATCACGGATGGGTTTTTATGAGGAAAGGAAAGATATAACACTTGGCGAATACAGTGATATTGCGCATAATTGAATTATTTACATTGGAAATGTTTTCTCAATGCCGTTTATTAAATTTTCGGTATCTAAAATGTTGTTCTTACACGTATTATTCCTATCATTCTATATTAAATATGTGGTTTTCTTCATTTACGTAAGCGGCCATATTAGGCTTGTGATCGAAAACTCAGTGCGAGTGTGCGAACATTATAGACTATGTTTACACGGTGAACTTAACTGGTTTAGTTAATACTGATCCAAAGGAATTGACCAATCTCAAATACTCCTTATTAAGTAGAAATGTCTATGATTTGTCTATTCTTTGAGACCAGTATTAACTAAATCGTTACAGACCGTAGCGTAAATATAGCGGTGTGCTGCATAGTTGACTGCAAGTGCTGCGAACAATATTGTATCATTTCAGATACATGACGAAATTTGCAGTACTTGCAGAAAGTTGTGAAACACACCTTAAATATCCTCTGTCATGTTCGCCATTAATGTCAGCAAATCGCTCCTAGAACGTTAACACTTGAGCAGTAGTACATCGTGCCTACAAGAATTTGCGTTGCGTGATTGGTGGAGCATTCGTGTTTGTTGCGCCATTTGTCAATACGATAGGCTTTAGAGCAAGCGGCCAAAGGTAACTGAGCTTAATAGGCGAAATTACCCAATCAGATTAAGAATTTCCAAAAATACATGCATATCATTAGCTAATTTCATAAAATTAAACCTAAGTTACTTATGGTCGATCGGTCCTTAAAGACTAGTAAGATTGGAGACGTACCGATTGCGCACAAAAATATTGGACGCAGTCACAGATTGACTCTTTGCCCAATATTATTGTGTCCGATCGGTTCTATGCGGGAGCCCGGTAGTGATATCTGATTTCTGACTGTGTGCGTCTGAACTTTTTCATGCTGACACACTCTGTCTGAATATCTTTCATCACTATACATCTTCTGACACACTGCGTCTGCATAATTTAATAAAATGGCGGTCTTTATTTCCTGTAATTGAATTTATTCTTCAATAGTTATACCTCAAAACTAGATACACCAATGACATATTGGTAAAGATAGTACGTATTCTGGGGATTGATTGTGTAACTCAAATGTAGTGAAAATACGAAGAGTGAATAGCTATTAGCCAATCGTTCGGCTTGTCTTCTTTTGAACCTAGCAGGCGATTGGTTAACAACTATTCACTTTTCGTATTGTCATTACATTTGAGTTACAAATCCAACCCCTGGGTCTGAACAAACTTTATTATAGTCATCAGACTTGTGCCCATTTCCTTCGACTTAGTTTAAGCCTGGTTTAATTTTTTCAATATAGTTTTAAGATAGGGTAACCAGAGTTTAAACTTTGCTTAACGTCGGAGGAAACAGCCAAAAGACATAAATCCTAATAGGCTGAGCCCGCTTTATCAGTGGCGTATTTCCACCGTGCAGAGTTTACACAAAGTTTAGAGACCTCATTCGTCAATTACATTCAACCCCTATAAGTGATTGGTTAACTCTGTTTAAACTCTGCATGGTGGAAACTAAGCCAATGAGTACGTTACGCGCACGGAGTTTAGATAGGTTTAAATCACGTTGGTTTTCTTTTAACGAAACTATCTCTCTTTAAAACCAAAACATAAATCAGGGACTGCAACCAAAATAAATTTTGGTTCGGTTACAGTGTTTATAATGGTAAAAGCTTGAATTTCGGTTTTCGAATTTAATAGATTTCGGTTTCGGTTTTATAGATTTCGTTTAGAATAAAAACCCAACGTGATTTCATCCTTGTTAAAACCCATGCGTGTAAATGTACTATAAATATGAAAAAAATCCCCGACCAGGTTACCTGAAGATCTCTTTGTCAGTTACCGAGCAGCATGCGCGTACGAAAAATTGAAATAATTTCTTATGGGCGTTGGGGAATTGGGATTGCAGCGTTAACTGTCAAGCTACTGGGCCCTTAACTATATGGATAACGTTCTAGAGTCTTTGAAGAGTAAATCAAAATTTTCTCACATTTTTTAGAAATCGATAAACTGATGAAAAGAGGCAATGAACCTCATTGCACACGGAGGGTTAATTAACATGCAAATGTACAAACACAAAAAGTTTACCTACCTGATTTAATGTACCTTGCTGTAATTCTGATATACTAATAAAATTAGAGCGATAAAAACGTTCCATTTATCACATAAATACGAAGTTATTGTATTGTAAAGAACTGTCGAATGCCCCCTATCCATTTCTCAGCCAATCACAGCATTTGGTGCCCGGTGTGCAGCGGAGGTATTATTATTGATACCTCGTGCATTAATTGATGACCACCAAATGCTTTAATTAGACTACCAAACATCGGCTAGAGTTTCTGCGTCGAATGGAACCTTGCCGAGCAAGATCGGTTTAGAATTATAAATTTTATTATGTAAAATGTGTTTCGATGCGATACCCCAGTATCCATTCCTCAGCCAATCACAGCGTTTGGTGATGTCCAGTTCAGCTAGACTGCATCGTTTTTTTAATTTTGTAGGAAAACTATCGACCACCAAACGTTTTAATTATGATATTCGTTACCACCAAATGATTACGCATCGATTGAACACCGGGAAAACTTAATTCGTTGAAAAAAAAAATTTTCGGCTAACTTCACGGTCAAATTTTGATTATTTGATTATAAAAGAATGACTGACCACCAAATGTTTTAATTAGGCCACCAATGACCACCAATCGATTAGGTATGATAAGAAGTTAAAAAGTTAAAGTTGTCCGGCTAACTTCACTGAGGGAAGTAATTATGGTTGAATGAAGCAGCAACCTGAAGATCATCCCTGGCAAGCACGCATACTTGAATTTTCCCATACTGACGGAAACTATAATTCCTTTCTTTATTTATCGATTACCAATTGCAGTTTACAATAACCGATTTAGTAGTTTTACTGTTGCCTCTTTTCCTTTATGCTCTACTTTATTCATTCGTAATACAAAATTACTTTATACAGGTTGCTGTTTGTTGTTTTCACTGAAAAGTCACCACCATTCAAATATGTATCCTCATCTATTTTACTAAACTGGATCAACAGACTAAATTTTAGCATAACAGAATGACAACAATGCAAGTTGCATTGAAGAGATGTTAAAAAAAAATGATCTCAGAAAGGAAAAAGTATAGAAACATAATTTCTCACATATTTGATAAAATACAAACACTTTCACAACTGACTTCATATCTCTTTTACTTGAATCTGGACAATTGATTTCTTAAACGTAATGTGTGAGTTAAATTCTATGAAACTACAAACATCCAGGGAAGGGGTCTACACGATTTTTCCTAAGGATAAACTTAATTTTTCTGCTCATGTCCTCGTCGTAAACAGCTTTGCACCTTTCATAATTAATTCTACGCCTGACTTGAGTTGGCTTTTCATAATATCTTGTTCGTCGATACTGATCGAAAATTTCTTCCTGTCCAAGAACTCTGTTTAAGATACGAAAAGCATGTTCCACATTATTATTCTGCACGAATACCGTGCGGGATATAAACGGAACGTGTCGCATCTGAAAAAGAAAGAATTTTAATTGTTGTCAGGTATAGGTTAAGATATTACACAATGCTTTAATGCACTGAAACATCACAAATTTGCACATCACTCAAATACTGATTATATTTATTAAAATAATACTATTATTTATCCATATAATTCATACCTTGATGTCTCGTTTGTGTTGTTTAACAATAATTAGACAGAATCGGAGAATTGCTTGATTCTCTTAAAACCAAACATCAATGCCACCTATAATATTCGCTCCAAGTATGATTTTAGGCAGAGCGAGTATATCGGGTTGCCTATTCGTAGGTGTATGTAATATAAATTTGAGCTAATTCTAATTTGAATTTAGTGCGAAAGCCTAACAAGCTTCAAAATATTTTCAAATTTATGTAATATTATTAATGATAACGCTATTTATGAACCGAGAAACCGAGGACGTTTATACTTATTATGTGCTATTCTCCTAAGTTGGAGCGACACTAGTGTTATAGTTGATTGTCCGTCGACAGGCGCAGTTACATTTATTTAAATTCTTACATTGAATTGCATAATGTGAATAATAAATTGAACGAAAGTATTGGAAAAATAATAAATTCTGAAATTACAGAACAACATATTAAATTTGTATAGAGATAAGACAGATAAACAAGATGTAAGAATAAATATCGGCGGATATCGCGATTAAACGCCACCTAACTATGGTCCATGTTCAGTAGATGCAGGGCAATCAGCTCTTTGACGTCAGTGTACGATCGAGCTGAAAAATGTTGCGTTCTATCGTATTGAATCGTGAGTCACGCGAAATAAATACAAATAATTCGCAATAATCGTTCGGTTAATAATAACACGGGTCACAAATTAATTACTTCGAATTTTTATGAATACTGATTGTCACTTGTTTCATAATAACTTTGACGACCTACCGTCGTGGAATTATGCATTTTCGGGACCACATAGATTTCAAAGACCCTATTCTATATTATTATTCGTTCATGAGCTTTATATACAATGTGAAAAAGTAACAATTATCCCTTGTCTATTGTTTTACATTTTTATCGCCTGCTCTAAATCTCACATAACCTCTATTTCTATTCTTGGTCTCCACACATGATATATATATATATTATTACAAATTCTATTTACGATTATATGATTAAATAATTATAAGAATATGATGTGCTTTGCCTATTAATGTTTATAAGGCGTGGAACGTAACAATATATATATTATAATTTGTGTATTTGAAATCATACGTTCTTTTTTTTATTTAGAAAATGCCCAACAGAGCCTGGTGGCATTGGTTCGAAAGAATGTCGGCGCTTTATGTTCTACGGGTCCTACTGTACAGCAAAACAGAAATCAGGCTACCGAGGCTAAGGAGTTTCAATTACCTGCCAAAAAGGAGCCTATGCCTTACAGCCCCTTTCAAAATACAAATAACCTAGCTGAGTTTGCATTAGCTCGTTTAGATGATTTACTTAATTGGGGTCGTAAGGGATCTATTTGGCCTATGACATTTGGATTAGCTTGCTGTGCTGTAGAAATGATGCACATTGCTGCACCTAGATACGACATGGACAGATATGGAGTGGTTTTCCGTGCTTCTCCAAGACAATCTGATGTGATTATTGTTGCTGGAACATTGACCAATAAGATGGCACCAGCTCTAAGAAAGATCTATGATCAAATGACAGAACCACGATGGGTTATTTCTATGGGAAGCTGTGCTAATGGAGGTGGATACTATCACTACAGTTACTCTGTAGTCAGAGGCTGTGATAGGATCATTCCTGTAGACATTTACGTACCTGGTATGTAGAAATTGCATCTTATTAAAATAAGGTAACCTATTTTATTTTTGAAATTATTATACAGGTTGTCCTCCAACTGCTGAGGCACTCCTTTATGGCATATTGCAACTACAAAAGAAGGTGAAGCGTATGAAGACCACTCAAATTTGGTATAGAAAATAAATATAGCACTGTTCAATCAGAGAAACAAATGTGTAGCAAAAATATGTTGAAAGAATGTAAATTAATATAAATATCTAATATAAATTGGATTACATACAATATTCATATAAAGTAGATCATATGTGAATCTAAGTTTTTTCTTCTCTATTAAAAAATTAAACGTCTTTTGGAGTTCTCAAGATGCATTGAAAGCAAATGTGGATCTACTCCTGAGGCAAAAGCGTTGTACTATAGTAAAGAAGTATGCAATAAACTTTTAATATAAAATACAGCCACAGCAATTGCTTTGTTAATTAAAGACACACTTCTCTTATGCATCTAAGTACAAGCCTCTAAAAGTGTGAAGGTATAGGTCCCCTTGACATAGTACGTTTTTTCTTTTTCTTTGTCTAATATTTAAAAAATACATACATTTGTGGTAAAACAGTCTGTACAAGATTTTGAAGAATCGTGGCTCACTCACACTCTCACTTCTCTCTCTCTCTCTCTCTCTCTCTCTCTCTCTCTCTTTTTCATTCTCTGTTAAACAGCAACAAAAAAGGTCTATCACATAACCCATTGTTATTTAAAGTCTAGCCCAAATGATTCACCAATTGACTCCATTGCAGAAGCGCATCGTTTTATAAGATCACGGATTTCCGAAAAAATAAAATAAACATTAATCCTGGTAATCTCGTGCATACCTCTACACCGTTTCATTTTATTTCCTTAGGCATCCTCTGAAGACAACACGCATATCACACTTGCTTACCAACACGATATATATATACAGTAATACTCATATACGCGGACACGATGCGCCCAAAAGGAGATTCTAGAAAAAAAATTAAGCCATTTTCCATTTTTTTTTCTAATACATTAAAGCCGTGAAGTTTCTTCTATATAATCCTGCATAGTGAAAACAATAGTACTGATTGTGAGTATCATAGACGGATCGGGATAAGAAAACAGAAACAAAAACCCATCTTTCCTAGTACGTATTTCGTACAACTTCAACCTAAAGTATGCATGACGTCACATGCCTATCAACGTAATATTCTATAAAAGTACTAAAAAAAGGAAAGAAATAAGAAAATAACATTTGGCTCATGTCAAAGTATCTTACTGAATCATACTTTCTCTGTAATTTGACAAATTTTGTATTGTTTCCTTCGACCAGTCCCATTCACATTTTACATACTCATTCATCACGTGCACACATACACGCACGCTTTTTTACTCGAAGCACAAAAGTCTTTATACAGAAATTCACGTTTAATCTTTTTTTTTAAATTTAATCTTACTCCCTATTGGCAAATCAGTATGAATTTCCTTTACTATCATTATCGTCATCTCTCTCTTTTTCTCATGTTGTCTGCCAATCATTCATCCAATATGATCCACTCACCCCTAGCCCACACACAGAATGGCGGTGTATGTAGTCGGTCCACAAGCAAAATAGCTTAGAACGACAGATAGAAAAGTGCGAAGTCCGTTGCCAAGTTCCCCATTGCCAATGCATTTTTCCCAAAGTAAATACCGCGGCAAATCAATGGAAAACCATTCCATTATCATCCACAGGAGCAGTGGCCATTGAGAAATTTCGCTACGGGAGTCGCTAGCACGAAACACGTGTTCTCGTTTGTCACTTTAAGCTATTTTACTCGTGCACCGACTATATAACAACAACAATAATAATAACTAACGATTCTTCAGAACGATCGTATCGCAAACGGCGGTTTGTTCCATTTTTCGTTTCGCCCATCATTCTATGCAATTATCAATATAATAATGGAAATTATTTATATGTACAAGTTATTGACGTGACAAGGTGACTCGAGCTACGGGCCAGAAAAAACAAGCACATTAATTTTCCCATTGTTCGAGTAACCGAGCGCGCTAAGGCCCCTGCTGCAATGCTATCATTATATTCAATATGATACATATATATATTATTATGTTATATATATATGTTTTATATATATACATATGTCATGTTAATTCATCTTCAATATTATATAATCATGTTAACGGCGCGCCTAGACCTACAACGATATAGGTTTTTTGATTTCAAAGTGTCCGCCAGATAGTCTTGAGCACTTCGAAATCGGGTAACGTTTATACTGGACTTTTCACGCGTACCATTCTCACTCTTACGGGATATACTTTGTCTTGAATGAAAATTCAGTAGCATAAAGAAACATCAGTTAATCGGGCAGCTGGATCGCATTGAGATCATCCGTGCAATGATACACACGCATACAGATATGAAAAATACTCTCGAAAACTGTTTCGCACGTGCATTCACGTGTGAAATGTCCTGTACAAGTGTGACCTAGTAACGTCTACATCGCGTGCTTGTAGTCATATTTGGAGATCTGAAAAATCTCGATGACTTTGCACACTTTGTTGGCCAACTAATCCGCGTCGCATATAAGGGTATCTCCTTCGGTTCTGTCTTTTTTCATTTTCCTTTCTCATTTGTATAATTTATAATTTTGTGTTTTGAGACAATTTGTACGATTTTTCATTCCATTTGATAACACACACCATGATCACATTATCCCTACATTCCTCGAAGACTGATAAATTACTCGCGACGAAAATTAAAATCTTCCGGTTGATCTCTTGATCTCGTTGTTATATTACAATCACATTGTACTTATAATTAAAAGGATTCGCGCGACCATATAACTGTGACAATATCCGTGTCCAAATATTTCTGTACGGTGAAATTCAACTTTTCATTTGTTCAATTCATAGCCGTCACTGTAAATAACGAATTGCCAGTTACTTTAATGGTTCTTGAATTATTTTCAATAATACGTTGTTGACTGCAAAATCATTAAAACAATAAATTATTAGCCTGCGAGGAATTAAGTATTGCCACCGATTCTCCTCTTAATTACCAATTCCGATATACGATTATACTGGTCGCATTAATAGAGTCTGTAGAAGCTTTCTTGCGTGCATATTAATTCGGAATGAACGCTCCTTCACTGTCCAAAGAATGAAAAAGAAAATAAACGTAAAATGAAAATCTACAAAAATCGTAAGCGTTGATATTTTGAAAGTTGCACATAAATGAGAGCGAATATAAGAAACGTGGATACTCTGTATATTTGATATATATTCTGCATGCAATGATGTTTTTGAAACAATAGTAAATACATTTTTTTTCAGAATGAAAGGAGGCACAAAATAATGGTATAAAAAATGTTTGTCGAAACATTGCGTCCGGATGTGAAAAATGCGGGAATAAAAAACGATTCGTAGAAACAAGAATGCAACGAGAAACCAGAATATAAAACTACACGCAACTTTTCGTACAGTTCAATTTTTCTCGCTGGTTGCGACACGCTAACGTGCTGCGCTTTTGCGCATCCCGCAACGACTAAGCAGAATCGTGCAGCGTTAATGCTCCCGAGCCCTGTATCATCTTCACTCACCCATACCCCTTCTACTTGTTCATGTCGCAAAGATAATCTAACACTTATTGGAGACCTTCCTGAGAGCCTCAACTCTTCATCTAAATCTCTGTTAAGAATTCTCAAGAATTCCCGATAAGAGTTTGGGCCTAATGCGACCGTTAAGTAAATTCGCAAATATCCTTAAGATTCATGGAGCCCTGTTAGAGGATCGCCTGCGAGGTGGATGGTGGGGGATTGCTCGGTAATGCGGGTACCGGGCCGTCAGTCCATTGAATAAGGGAGTGTTCACTCATCTGCGTACTTTGGAAGTGATCTTTCAGGAGCATCTGCGAGAAATTGCAGTGCATCTGATATGCCTCACTTTCGCGATTCGGATCACCACATAACCTATACAAGTCTGAAAAGATTACAGACAAAAAATATAAGAAATTATGACGTGACAGAAGGGTCACGGTTATGAAATAACAATGGTTTTATATGATTAATTTGTTCCTTCGTTTACCTTTCAAAATAGCGCTTGCCCAAAGCTGCACGTGAACGTCAGGTATCTTGGAAGCTAGCTGCATTGCTGGTGTCACCATATTCATGGATTCTCGACTGTTTCCCACAGAGAGGAATATGTGACCAAGGAGTACAAGACTGCAGGAAGTTAATCTGTTGAGGTCCTCGGAATTGGCCATCTTCAATGTTTCTCTAAGATACCTCCTAGTGGACAAACAGGATGAACAATAATTTCAGTTGTGAAATTTACCCAGATATTATTTTAAGATTCTGATGTTTTCATACTTGGCTTCATTATATCTGGCACCGAAAAATGCTTGAAGACCTTGGACGTAGTATGCAGCTGCACGTAAGGAGTGCGAATGTGAAGGTAAAGACTCTGGATTTATCCTTTCAAGGAGTGCTCCCAAATCGGCATCCCTCTTTGTTCTCAGATACACTATAGCCAGGTTTAGATTGGCGAACGTCCACAGTTCCCTTTCCTGCGATGTCTATAAACGAAAATTAGAATCAAACTCATTTCTAGTGGACATCCTCGATTGAGAAATTTGTTAGTATTACCGGTATACTCTTTTTTTAAGCAGAAACTTACCCCGAGTGCAGCCTGGAATTGAGCTTCGGCAGCCTCCATACAGTTCATGGACATTGCATAGAGGCCTAGCAACGCATGAAGTTGTGGTCTGTGCGCCTGAAGAAGCCGAGGCTGCCGCCTACACAGCTGGCACGCCTGAGAGATTTCAGCAAGGGCTAAACTTTTGTTTCCCATAACCAGTCTACACATTACTATGTGTTCTAATAGCATCAGTTGAAAAACTGATAGTATTGGCTTGTTGTCTACAACTGCAAAATCAGGAAAAACTTCTATTACGTGTGTTTTTTAGTAACGAATTGCTCTGAGTACACTGAACTTATTCTTACTTTTAAGTTTTTCGATTTGCGTGAGAGCCTTGTCTGTATATTTTTGTGCTTCAGCCATATATCCCGCTTGCGTTGAATGCATCACCGTTACGAGGTAAACCAAAACGTATAAGTGTTCCTTTGGCATCCATACAAACATGTCACCTATATTCGAACCAGTAACAATTTCATCGGAGGGCCAACTGGGCGACATTATTGTTTGTATACTTTGTTGCAATTGTTTTAAACAAGGTTTGACACTTTTGACCTAAAATTAAAATGAAAAATCATCTTTGTATCACATAAAATTAGAATAGCTGACTTTGCTAGAGAAATCCACATACCTGGCCTGCCATGAGGAAATGGCAAACTTGAAGAACCAAAAAATAAACTTTCAGGTATTCCTTTTGATGTGTACTACCCTGCCAATTTTCTACGAGATGTCCTGCCTGATTAAGAAGTGGATGTACTTCTGTAAATTTTTTATCAATCAACAGAAGCATCCCTCTGCTTAATAGAAACAAGACCCTCGTATAACTGGCATTGCTTATATGAGAATAATCCACGCCAACTCCAAGAAGACTACTTGCGACAACAAAATCTTTTTCCGATGCATGGATTTGCTAGAAATAATTAACAGAAACACTTGTACCAGAGTTCTATATTAATAATCAAATAATAAAAGACATTTTTATAATACTTACAGCCAATTGAAATATAAGTCTACAGTGCCAGTAGACATTATGTTGTGACAATTCAATAGCTTTCCTCAATATGGGCTTACTAAGATTGGGCTGCTGTTGCTGTTCATACAATTCAGCAACAACACTGGCAGCCTCAAATTTAACATCATCAAATGTATTTATATTTTGACTGAGCCTCCACTGAAAATACATGAATGCACTATCACTATCTCTGTCGCTAATCTCTTTCCCGTAGTTTTAGCATAACAGTCACCCATAAAACTGGTTGACAAAATGTCAAACAATTTGAATATAGGTTAGGAACAGTTTGAATTTTTAAAAAAACATTAAATAATATGTCAATACTAAACTCAGACAAAATTCAATTGACAATAAAATAATATAAGACAATTATTGAAGATACAAGAAAAATTTTAACAAGAAGACCGACCGCCTGCTCGAGATGGGAACGCGCCAGGTCGATGTTCTTCGTATGGGTGAGGAGTATGTTGCCAAGCTGAAGATGTGTACGAGCCTCAACCCGGGGCGGCGGCTTGAAGTTAAATACAGCTTGTAAACACTGGATGCAGGACTTGATGTTCGGCGGACTTGAGGTGCGAAAGTTCTCAGCTAGGCCCAACAACGATAGGTACCAAGCGTCCTGGGAAGACGCCATTTTGACATTTCTCGGCGAGCGAGACGGTCGACTACCGTCGTGAACGAAAAAGTTACACGATTCTTTCTACCAGATCAACCCGCAAACACGGTTATTCTCATTATTCTACACCACAAACAATATCAAAGAAACTGTAGTGAGATCCCCTTCGCTTCTCCCTATAGTTTTACTTTCTTCTCTTTCTTTCTTTCTCTCTCTCTCCTCAAACTCTGCACAGTTTTTCGTCACGCTTCACACGCACGCACGCACCGTTCGTCAGGACTTACGTTGTATTAAATCACATTTGACAATTCAGATTGACAGTGTAAATGCGTACAACATAAAAATTTCGTGGAAATTCTTGTAAAAACCGCTGTATTGCGTAATATTTATGTACGGCGCTGCCCACATCGCTCACGGTGGAGATGCCACTGGCGAATCATACTAGGCAACTTGTAAAAACTCCCTAGTATCATAATAATTCCCTAGATACACCGCTGCACTTTAATTTTGCTTGTCCGATGCAATCACTATACCCAATGCAATACATCATACGCGAAAGAATATAACATATTACATTGAAGATTAAAATTCTATTATTTATATAAGTAGAAACTATTATGCCTATATCTGAAATATCCTGAATGTATGAGCAATCCTACGAGTCTGCAAAAGTGATTTTGACTATACAGGTGCGGTATATTCAAAAATATACATAAATCCTATATAAAATGCTATTGTTAAATATTCGCTAATTAAAGCACTATGATTCACCCATTCTCACTCGGCTATACTCTTTCTCGTAAATCTAATTTGCTCTCTACCTGTATCTGGATAACGCGTCATCGCTCCCACCCTAATTCTCATCATTGCTTCTGTCCCTACTACATCAAAGAAGTGAAATGCACGAGATTGAAAATCGCGGAGCCCACATTACGACAGTGTGTCTGACAAGTCGTCATTTTCGGACTCTACGTAGAAAATTATACATCAGTAAAAACCGCAAGTGCCAACAATAACTCAATTTCATCGTCAAATTTCGCTCATAGCATTGCAATGCGTATCCTCACCATATTTCCATATCTCACAATTTTTTTAATCGTCGCCAGTTGTCTCGGAAATATTACGAATGAAACACAGAAGGAAAACGCATTAGCCAAGTTGGTGAAACTTTTTTCAAAACCGGGTGCGTTCAAGCAGGTTAGTAAAAACATTTTTGCAAAATTATATCCTCCGTAAAAAAATGAGTCCGAAATACCATTTCGCTTTTTACTCTGAAATTATGATTCCTATCTATCATTCTAGATTGTGGAAATTCTTGGCGAAAACAATATTACGGAGACATCCACAACGTGCCCTCAAGACGAGAATGGACTAGAATGTCGCAGAGCTGAAGCGCGCAGATCGGCAGATTGTCCTCGCGGTGAGTATTATTGTAATTATCGGAAATTGCACGTACATTCACAGCCGCATGCGTGTTCCTGCAATTATGAAAACAAAAAGAGATTAAATTTCTACAATTTTCAACCCATTATTCTTCTCGATAACAATGAACCATGACCTTGGTTACTATACAATAATAAGCCACTCCCGAACGACATTGCCGATTCTCCAAAGCGATAACTCCACCGAACAGAGAAAAATGTTGAATCGTCAGGATCTCCGGTAAAAAATAAAATACATTCCATATCAACGCGCGTATCGTGTTTAACATTAATTCAGTCCTTCGGCTTTTATATCCGTAACAATCACGAGTAGCCAGCGGCAAAATTTAATGTAATGGTGACAAAATCTGTAGAAGATAAGTAAATCATTGAGCAAGACCTTGAGATCAATTCCTGGTTGTACCGATACATATGAAAATTCTTTGATACCAGAAGTTACGATTGTTAACAAACCTTCTACTCGTAATAGTTATTTACGGATTCTAAATAAAATCTATATAGTAATAGATCCTCTTTGAGGACTACCAAAAATAATTTTTCAAAATACTTCAGACTGTAAACAAGATCGTTATGAAATTCATGTGCATAGAGAACGTAATTTTCCATTCGTATCCTGAGCTAGAAAAGAATTATTCATAAAGCACATACATGCCTTTTCTTCGCAGGTGATTGTTACTGTAACAACTGTGCATCAGCCGGTCCCGAATTGTGGGCCTCATGCTGTCGCGAGGGTCTACGTTGCTGTTCACATCTAGCAGCAGCATGTCGGACTTGCGACCAGCCGAGCCTCTATCCGTTCTGTTCTAAGCACTTTAAAAGGTGTCTGGGACAATTAAACGAAAAGAAGCAATAGAACTAGGTGGTTTTAAGGTGAAAACAAAATCGTTAAGCGTTAAGATATCGTTTCCCAACGAACGGACGTAAGAAAGAGACAGAGAGACAGAATCGCACCGCGAATGTTAATCCGAATAAAATGATATACTCAACTTTCAAGCCCGTAAACGTCCGTAAGACATTGCGTAAGGGACATCCAGTACGAAACAGCATATATATATATATATATATATATATATGTATGTAAAAACATGAGTACATAGGTGTACATAAACATGCAACATTCGTGTCTATTGACTGGCTAAACTGGGTCGTAAAGTCGAGGCAGTCGGGTGGGTTTCGTTCTTTTTGAAGGTAAATTTTTCTTTTCAGTTTCCTTAATTTTCTCTATCCTTCTTATTTTCCGCGTTTTCCTTTCATTTTCAAAGCGTCGTTGACCTCTTAACGTTGATGAGTCAACCGTTACACGAATTGCTTGTAAATATATATTTTTACTTCCCCTTTGAATTTGTTTGGCTCACTTTCTTTTTTTTTCTCGTACACATACTCACCATTACACTTAGACGCATACGTGCGGCTTTTGCCTTGACAGTTGAAAATAAAATCTTGAAATACAATCATTGACAAGCTTTATTCGTTTACCTATCGCAATAGTTCATTGGATTATTGTTAAATCTATCGATCGCACGTGGAAGGAAGGACATATAGATTCCTTTTTTTTATGCTGACGAGAATGACGACGATCAAAGGGAAGCAAAAGGATTCCACGTGAGTGACTAAGATGAAAAGAAAGGAGAAGAAATAAAACGAACAAAATGCTCTAACCAAACTTGTCTACGTTATCATCGGTTTACAAACAAAAAAATGGTCCATTCGTCTGGTTTTAACTCTTTTCGTATCTTTTAACTTTTTTTCGTATAAATATTTTGGACTTTGGAAATGCGTGCGAGTGCGTGAATGACATTCCTGTTTTTTATCTCTCACGAATCAGTAGCACCGTAGACAGTGGAAAAATACACAGACATACAATATTAAACTTTTATATTCCCCGTCTAGCGTTGGAAACGTAGATACAAAAAGAAAAAGAAATAAAACAAAAAAACAAGTATTAACACGTCCTGGATAAGGGACGTACGATCACTCCTAAATTACGCGAATCTAATTTTTGGACGATTTTTAACGAGCGAAGGCTTTGCTTCATCTTTGATTTGAACCTTTTTCTCTTTGTTCGTTACTTCGGTCGAACCTTCTATTCTTTTTCTTTACATTATTCGTCGATATGTATCTCTCTATTTCTCGATTGGCCGTCACATTGGTAATCAACGTCCGCACGCGTCTATCACGTCTTTAACACGCAAATTAATCGTACGAAACTTGCCATGCGTAAAACGTAGGAATGCGTATGTGCATACATGTACTCTTCTGATTTATCATCCATTTGATTCAATTTTTTTCTGTTTTATTATTTATACAAAACACAGATAGAAAGAAAGAAAGAAAGAAAAAGAGAGAGAGAGAGGGGGGGGGGGAGAAAGAGAGAAAGAGAGAGATTTCAATATCTATTATGCAGATTGTAAGACTTATTTACGGCGTACCATATACGTAGAGAGTACTTTTGCATATTTTGTTTGCTACTTTCTTTCGTTTCTCTTGAAGTAGCTCGAAGAACTATCATGGTAGTACAAAGAGGAATTATGCTAAATGTCTATGTATATGTGTACGTATGTATGGCTATAACGTGTACATGTATGTATTTCTCGCCCCCTTATCATTGTCGTTTCATCTCTCCCACTCTCAACCATCTTTTACCTATTTCCTTTGTTTTTTTGGTAAATTCTCTTATCTTTTTGTGTAACCGAGAAACATCGAGACTACAAAAAAGAAATGTCTAACAGCGTTGACATTTTGACGTTTGTAGAAGTTTAATTTTATGTTCGTCTATGACTCTTTTCGGATTTACTTGGTTTCCAGTATACGAAGTCGTGTGTACAGAAACATATCGATTGTTGGATGGGCCCATTATAAAATTAAGTTTATCTCATAGATTACATTTTCAACTAGAAAGGAAGAGCAGCTGCTTTCGTGGGAAAGAATTCAAATACGAAATGAACGTATCGTCGCGGAATGACGCGGTCAAAGAGACAAATGAAAGTACCGGTATTATCCAATTATTAAATACTCGAGAGATCAGAAATATGTACCTTTTTTGTTTCACATATTATATTATATATACACACATATACTATACTCGTAATAAAATTCTTGCGATACAGCAACACTCTCGGAGCTATGCAAAATGTTACAAATGCGAAATTTTTCTTCAGTTGACCTCATCGTCACTTTCGTCAAAGATCAGACACGCAAATGCTTTGCTAATTGCTTTTTTAAAGAAATATAAAGAAAAAATGAAAGAAAAAAAACCAGGAAGAACAAATTTGTCGTCAAGGACACACTAGCTGTTTCCACCGTGCAGAGTTTAAACAGAGTTAACCAATCGTGTATAGGAGTTGAATGGAATTAACCAACGAGGCTGCTTAACTCCTGTTCAAACTCTGCACGATGGAAATAAAGCCACTCAGTTTCATACATACGTTTATACACACACTCTTTTGTTCTTGTGGGCGAGCGCGACAAGGTTACGTCAACATCCATCTTAAAAAATAGTTAATTTTTGCAAAAAAAAAGAAGATACGTAAAGTACAGGTACTACCGCAAGACCATAGGTATGTGTGTGCGTTGCGTGTGTTTCATGAGCGTACATACAATTTTCTGACAAACGGAAGAGATAGTTACTTTTTTCTTTTCGTTTTTAATTCTACAAATTGTGAAAGATCTTTCCCATTTCTGTCATTGCTCTTTGCTGCTTACTCAATTCACTCGGCGCACTTGATCTTCTCGCGAGTGCATTATTCTCGTGACCCCCCATTCATCGTTATTGTTAATTAATCATTACGAATGAGTTAATCGTGTAACACTTATTACTGTCTTAGAGCTTTACAAATTCCTCCATTCTAATTGCAATATCGTATAATAATTGTTAATAATTATGTTTACTCCTGAGAGTGCATAACATGCCGATTTCGTCAAACCATATTCATTATGCACCCGTTCGTTTATTAGCGTTCATTTCTTTCAAACTCCTTCGACCTCTTCGTTTCAACTTCATTGGTGAAGACCCTTGGCTCTTGCACACGTGTTAACCTCAAAATAACCTCTTCCTGGAAAGATCAGTCAAACACACGTAGTAGTACACAGGAACCTCTTATTGGTAGGAATCTCATTACTAGTACGATAAACTCGGCCGTATAACGGGCAAGATATTTTTTTTTCTAGATTAAGATTATAACGGTTAAAGTAAACTGTACGCGCAAATGACGTCATTTACAGGAAATAAAATATATATGCTATGATAATTGGAGAAATCTTTAATGAGCAAATTCGACAGCTTTCCAGGTTGAGTTAGGTTATGGCTCGTGTGTCTATTCGTATCTCCGAGATTCGCGCACGGCAACGTTGGCTTATATTCCTTGTTGTTGTTGTTATTATTACTCTCGAGCACCCTCGGTTGCGAGTCCGCGCGATTCAATTATTAAAACAACCGCACTTGAAAACGTTTAGCGTTCAGCGTTTCGGCACGTCCGTCGGTTACGTCTTCCAATTGTGAGGATGGGCCCGCGGTGGGGCCTGACTTCCTTGTCCTTGGGATGCTTGCGAGGGTATCATGTCAAGCAAGTATTGACGCTGAAGATCAGCAGCCTGCCGTTGCAACTCAACGAGGCCCTTGCCTCCGGCGGCCTGCGCCATCGCTAACTGATAAGGATATAGGATCGGATTGAATGGCGGCATCATGTGCGCTGGTAGCGGCTGATGCGGCGGCAACCCAGAAACTGGATTCTTCGCCAATTCTGCGAATAAGGGTTCGTCACGTATGAGTTACAGATATAATAATAATCATGGTTTGATTAGGTTATCGTAAAGACAACTTCACCGAAAGACTTACCTCTGAGTAATTGCTGCTGAAGGGCTGCCGCTGCGGCAGCGTGATGAGGACTGAATTTTCCACTTTCGGCTAGCTTCACCAGAGGATGCTCTTGGAGTTTTGGTGCAGGAGGCGTTGGGGCTGGTGGTGGCGCTTGAGGAACCTGCGGTGGCGGCGCGGGTGGTGTCGCTACTCTTCTCGTTGGTGTAGCCGCCTTCGGAACCGGCTTTGGAGCTGGCGGATCCGGACTTGGACAGGCTGCTTGGGCTAATCGTTGCTCTATTTCCTGTTCTTGTTGAAGAGCCTTCACGAAAGCTGTTTTTAACCGGTTAGTGTGTTCCGCTTTGAGTGCCTTCTTTACATTGGTCGTTACACAGTGCTCACAAATGACCCTGGGATCGCGACCAGCTGGTGGTCTCTGGAACGTTGCGTGTTGTCCCCTAGGTCCTTCCTTTTTACCACTGCTCGCTGGTTTCTCCCACTTCCAGACGGGTGTGAAGTCTGTCTTGCACTGAGTACACTCGAATGGTTCCGGCGGAGGTGGTATAGCTGGCTCTTTTGTAATAAAGTCAACGACGTGCTCTAACCCGACGAGATATATGAACTCCGTGTTCGAGGGATTCGGCACGAAGTGCATCTCTGGGGGTGGTGGTTTTGGAGGAGGTATTTGAAGAAGAGTCTTCTCCAGCTGCTTTCTCAAAGCCAATTTCGCAGCCGCCTGACGTTGAGCCGGGGTTTGGTTATCCTCGCGTGGCCTTTCCTGTATTCATAAAAAATAGTGCGATGCGAAAAATATTCCGACAATTTCATTTCTTTGTTTTTTAAACAAAAATGACGAATAACATCGACATTCGAATAGCGAAAACAAAAATTACGATTAGATGCAAATCAACTGAGTTTTTGTTTCGTTTAGAACAAAAATATCATACTCGATGATTAATGTAGCAAAAGAGAACCAGAAAACATTATGCGCTTCCTACATAAAACAATAATGTCGGAATAATTTCTTTTGTAACGTGGAACCAGCTTTTTGTATGTACCTGTTCGGGTATTGGGGTGGGTGTATTTATCGGTGGCACAGCTTTAGTTTCTTGGCTTCCAATAAGCTGCTTTATGATTGTACATAAAAATATGTCAATTATTCGCCAATTATCATGAATAACTAACTCATCGCGTTAACTATATCCCTACGCCAGGGAACCAACTAGTCTCAGAGTCGATAACTTCAGCGTATCTCGACCACCTAGCCCATGCCATACTGTCTATACATCTTGGTTAGATATACAAATTCTTAAAATAGATAGAATATACGAATAGGTCGTGTACGAGCATGTAAAGTCTTACGAAAAAGCGTAATACAAAAAGAAATGTGTACACACCTGGTGAGCCGGAGCCGGAGTAGGGTCCTTCGTAGACCTTTCAGTCCTGTCAGCTGGTGCATGGTAACTGGGAACATTAGGCGTACCAGTGGTGGGCCTTCCCCGAGGATGAGGTGGCTGTGGTATCACCATATTCGGTGGCATGCCCGTACTCGAAGTCGCACTACGTCCGGCTGTTGGTGGAAGTAGCATTCCTGGAGGCGGCGCATGTAAACTACTACTTCTACTAGGTGCAGGCTGTCCTCTGAGTAACGGTGGTGGTGCCTTGCTTGCCCTGTGACTAAATATATCCTTCCCGTCAAGAAGATCCTATACCAACAATGCCGTCTACGTCAGTAACTTCCCTGATACTTACCTATGAGCTGCTGGCTGAACCGTAACTGGTGGTGGTAATTTACTCGGTACCTTCGGTACCGCTGCTATGTTCTCCTTAAGTTGTTGAGACTGTCGAAGCTTCTTCAGGAGCACTAACTTCATTTCCTCCGACCTGAGCTCTTCACGCAATTTACGCAGTGTTCTCTCGCGCTCGGCTAACTCGTCGGAAGACAGTTCTTTGATCGGAAGTAACGGCGGCATATCTCCTATTTAGGAACAAGTTGTCATTGAAACAGTTTCCATTTAAACCGAATATTTCAGGGATAACCTATATTATTAATTTTATCATCGCAAATTACCTTCGTCGCTATCTGAAGCATTTCCATTTAAATAGCCATTAATACGTGGTTCGTCCGGACTCTCAGCGTAACTACGTTCTGTCCGCGGCCTCAGATTACGACGTGGACGCCTATCGTCGCCGGACTTTGGTGCCAGGATGCCTCTCGCAGCATTTTGTATATTTCGTGCTTCCGGCATATTATTCTCCAAACTTGGATTAGAGAAGTGTATTCCTAGATCCAACGGAGCTCCCAAGTCGCCAGAATTTGTTGACACGGACGGGGAGTCCCTCCTTCCGCTACTGCTGGAACAAGATCTTGTCAATAACAATTTCTTTTTAGCTATGCCAATATTCGACAGTTTTACGAAAGATATATAACTCGTAAAATATTGCAGGTATATAGTATGTATAGTGCTCGTGGATCGCGATAAGAAACAAGTTTTTTTTCTTTTTTACATAAGCATACATATCTGTACTAGAATTTTCTGTTGATAGGTAACTCTACACTTACAACATTCCTTCTTATTAAAGATAACACAAAGTATACTTCTGTCACATAAAAAAAATTTATAAAATATTAAAAACAAAATAAAATCTATCGACATCACGTACCTGACACTTAGGTCAACTACAGCATCCCCATCCAAGTCCATGGCTTCCATTCTCCCCAGTGCAACAACCCTGTAACAATATTAACATGAGCAACCCTTCAAAGTCACAATACTAAAAATATGTACACAATACTCTAGTAATAAATTATCGTGTTAGTGAATTCATAATAGAAATCATTAACAAAATCAAGTGTTAAATTTGAAAAGAGACACAATACCTTCGTTAATACTCGAGGTATAAAGTACTGCCAACAGTACTGTATAAGGTAACAGTTCGGCAGACAAGTACTATTCTAACCTCCACGGGTTAAAGTCTGTTTGAAAACGCGGCACAACCCTACCACCCACATATTATCGTGGCACTCGAAATGTTACTACAGAGCGATATAAGAGCCAACTCTCTGTGGAAGATCCTAGATGAAGGTACACTAGAAAGTCGCGGAAGTATTCGAATGAAGTGCGAGCGTGGAATTGAATTTGATGCTTCGGAAGTGGCGTCTCGGCACAATGGCAGCTAAGCGTAGCGGTACGAGACTCGAAGCGGGTAGGCAGGCCCGTACATAATAACGGGAGACGAACGGGGCCCAAAGCAAAGCGGCAGCAGTTTTCAGGGGTTCTCAGGAAGTACCAGGAAGAAATGTTAATGATATTAATAGCAGTGGCATAGTATCTAACAAAGAAAATAATTTCGGGTACTACTACTGCGCATATCAGCTGCTTGGAGACATTGCCAAGTCCTAGTACTATCCTTTAAGACATCCTCGTGGCATTCTGCGAGGATGATCGACAGAATTTAAAAATACTTCAATAAAGGTTCTATAAGAACGTTAGACTCGTCACCGTAGTCACTTGAATCTAATATCGTTGCTATATAATATTTTCCTGTACACACATGCTTATACATCGTGAACAAATATATCACACTCTTAAGTTTTTCTAGAAATTTTTGCAAATTGTGATCATCGCTCTGTCGCCTACCGGTTGAAACGACCACCTTCACGTCAAGAGCCCTACGGGAAATCGATTTTTCAACCGGGACCACGGGCAGCCAGCCCTGGCCACCCATTCTCACCCCACGTCCTGATGTCTACCACCCACGAGGTGTATTTGCGGGGATTTTTTATTTTCTTTTTGGCTCACCCTCCATCGTCTCATCCAACCAACGGTTCTCTAGTTATACGATTTTCCTTGCAATATACTTTTCCTCCATACGCTATTCTTCAAAAATCCGTATGCGCATACGTTTATACGTATACAAATACGTGGCCGTTTTCATTAACTTAGAATCTTGTGAATATACCGGCCTAACGACCTCTCGACGTATACATGGTCCTGTATTATAAGGGTGGCAGTAACTCTGCCTAATTCCCGCCCCATTTTCTTACAACCGATCACGTGACCCATCGACACCCCTGGTATGACGCTTCTCGCACTAAAATTGTCCAAAACTGTGCTAACAAGATGTTTTCTTCTCTCTTCCCTTCTCCTTGCCCTTATTAGTTATCCTCTCTTTCCTTCAAGAACATCAATAACGTTTTTACCGCGTATTTTTATCACTGTTATGACAGCTGACAGACTACAGCATGAGAAAAATTTTCGTAGTTTCTCCAATTATTTCGCAATTGCCAGATATTTCATAGATTTGAAATTTAACTACGTTACACAATTTTGTGTATAGTATACATAATACGCTTGCTTTAAAGTTAATCATTTCTCGTCATAACCAAACATTTTATACATACAACAATGTATTTCTTGATCAAACAATTATTTTTACACACAATACGCCCACTACTCTTCAAGCCGGTACGTACCTGTTGTTACGACGAAGCTTCTTCCGAATATGCGTAAATCGTTTGAACACACAATCCTATCCCAAGGAATTTGGTGGGAACGGACGGAGAAACGAAATCGGCTTAGCTGCCAGTAGAACCCATACAGATCGACAGGCAGACAGACGTAATGAAGTCTTCTCGAATGAGCCGACCAAGCAGGCAGGGAAGCAGCCGGTTAGCTTTCCACTGTGTCGTGGGTCTCTTACTACACTAGTAATACACTAGTACACCGTAGTACATCGAAGTACACTAAAGAGTACACTATTATATACACTAGAGGCGCTACGCGCCACGCATCAGCACGAAGCTCAGTGAATCTTAGTGGCAGGGCTTGTCTCTTTTCCTTCTTTAATCCAGATATTACTTGATCTGTGTATAATTTCACAATGAGAATAGGTGACGGTACACTGTACTTTATGCAAGTAACTTTTGTACCACTGGGTATATATCGAAAGGCGCACACCGCAAGGAACAGTAAATCTTCAACGACATATACACTTTTCTACAGGCACGAAATCGTACACGCACGACAATTTCGGCACGTTTCCGCGAGGGCCCCTCGCACCCGGGTGTCGTACATCCTCCCGGAGGATTGACCGAACTCGCGGACAATTCCTGGTGATCCGGGAACTCGCGATGTCCCGTCGGGGATAGTACTTGAGGTCGTGTACCCGGTAACACGGCCGTAGATATTCCGTTTTTTTCAAGGAAAAAATTTCTCGCGGCGCGCCTCCGCGCAAAAATTAACGAGAGTGATTCAATATGGCGGACTTATTCCGCTGATGTTCTTTTGCTCCCTCTAGGTGGAAATCCTGGGCTCTATCCCCACTCCATTAAGCACAACCCCTTCCACGTGAACCGTAGCCACTGCCACCACTGCCGACCACGTAAACCGACCCACCGGGGAAGTGCCGCCTCTACGCTACGGGGCTTACCGGAAGGGCCCCAGGGACTTCGTTAATACCAAACCACTACCAAACGAGATTGACAATTGTCTAAACAAATCCCACGTGCTTCTGCGCATTCCACCCGACACGCGCCCACCACCACATGCGCGTGCGAGGCGCGCGCAACTGCTGATACTTCCCCACTACTCAAACGTCTATGGTAAGATGCTCCCCACTTTCAGCCACCTTCTCAACAACAGCCAATCAGGAGAGACCCCGGGCCTTTCGAAAATCCACCTAGAGCGATCACCAGTGCGTCACAGTGCGTCAAGGAGCGCTTCATGATGCAAGTTTATGCGCTCCTTGAAATTCCGCAATCTACACTAAATTAAAGGATATAATAGACGAAGCTAGATATACTATACATGGATTTATTAATCGATATATTCTTTAATATTGTTTTATACATGCGAGAGAATTTTTATTTCTATTACAGCAATAGGGTAAAAATGATCGACTGTTTTTTTTTATCATGGATTCGAATGAAATGTCTCAGAAACAAATACTGATGGTCAATGTTTTTTTGTTCGATACATGGGCATGTGTACATTAAACTTGTTTTTATGGTCGTAGAAATACAGTAAAATACGACGGAGTGACTTTTCAGAAGTATCCTTGGCAAGGGCTGGCACTTGCTGCGACAAGACGCATGGCGGCATCGCGTCCTCTAGGAACCTCATAATACTGTGTATATATATATTTTTTACTATATATATGTACACACATACCTGCCTGCATCCTTCCGGGAACCCCCCAGCCCGCCAACTATTCGCTAAATCCTCATATAAACTTTTATACAATATTTTCACGATAATGGATTACCGATCTATATATTATCGTACGAGCATTCGATCGTTTCTTTATTAATGCGTGTGACGATCGAAAAACTTGTACACGCATCACGAAAATACGCAATTCGCAAGCGAATACGCATTATTGTTATATTATATATTTGTTTTCGCATACTAAACACAGTTCGCTGAGGATTCGCGAATTCCTTGCTCCTCTCCCACTCCTCTTCGCCCTGGCTTAGTCATTGTATCAATTTTTCTTCTTACTCTAAACTTACAGCACGTTTACAATGGCGATTAATCACACACCGACGAATCGCATATGTAAAACGTTGCTAAGAATGCGGTGTACGTGCGTCCAAAAAATTTAGGGAACGCCAAAATTAAAAAATGAGTGAATACATAAAATCGAAAATAAAACATGATAGCAAAGCAAAAGTAAAAAGAAGAGAGGAACAAAAAAAGACATAGAGAAAATTATATAAAATATACGCAGGCGTATATTATGGGTGTGTGATTATTGATATATTATATCATAGGTGCTTATATGTATATATACTGTATAAACACTATATATATATATATATATAATATATAATGTATAACGACAGACTCGACATGGAGCAACCCCGCGGGACTTTACGGAATCAATGATCGAAAATGTTTATCTCGACAAAGGCCACACGATAACGCCATTTTCTTTTAATCCATTTACATCCTTCATTATTTCTCTTATATTTTACCGTTAAACTCATATAATTGCTCTCTCACTTAGTCGCATGTCTTGTCATTCACTTTTCGTTGTCCCATTGTGCAATTGATTATTCGTCATAGCGTCACCTCGTGATTACACGAAAATAAAGTACAGCAAGTTAACTATCTCCCTCTCCCTATCCCCTGCCCTCTCTCTCTGTCTCGCACTCAGGCATTTTCTTCAGGCTCACCGATGTACAATACCTCCTAATCGAGCTACTTCGCTATACTCTGAACCATTATTTTCTGTGTATATATTGGTTTGTTATTTTTCGTCTTTCTTATTCTCTCTCTCTCTCTCTCCCCCTCCCTCTCCCTCTCCCTCTACTTCTTCAACTTTCAGTACCCGCATATCACTTCCCTGTCACTCTTCCTCGCTCACTCTCTTGCAACTGGTACAGAATCTCGATGCCAACGTATATACAGTGATACTTTTGTCGCACTTATTGGCTGCTTGAAAAATTGCCAAAAATTCTCGCCCTTTCTCCCTCTCTTACGTACAGCTTTCTCTCCGTCCCTTTCTCTTACGCATACAGTACACGCTTGAAAAGTTATAAATCAACGATTTTAGTAAGACTCACGTATCTTTGGAATGAAATGTACCTTGCTCAGAGTATAGACGACTGTTATTTCGTGGTTACTTCTTTTATTATCATTATTATCATAATAATAATTCTATTTACTTCCCTATCTTTTAAAACGGAAGAGTGCTGCCTGAGTGTGTCTATATCCATATATATATATATATATATATATATATATATATATATATCCGTGCTGCACGATATGACACATGTTGTTTTTCTTTTCATATCTTAACCGTGTGTATAATCTAACAATAGGTGTAATTGTCCTGCGTTTTTTAAAATAACTTCAAGTTTCGCATTTTGCTCATTTCTTTCGTACGTCATTACGGCGATTTGTAACAGCGTTACGAACGTGCAGAGTGGCATTGTCGTCGTCATCGTCACTACTACACATATTTTCATTTCTTTCAAATAGGAACTTATAATACTGCTCGTGGAGGCCCAAAGAGTACTCGTTTGGGTCATATAAAAAAAAATCGTTCTCATTTCCCAAAGCATACGGTATATCTATACATATCTATGCTATATGCATAGCCCAAGTTCCCGTGTACTGGGGCCAATTCCACAGTTTCCTCTTTATTTCTTTTTTTTCTTATTCTCATCGCTTTTTTTTACGGGGCACCAACAAAAACATAAGAATCTACAGTTTCATCATGGAATGATCGCTCTTATTCATACTCATCTATATAGGTTTTTCTGTATGACTTCGTAGCTGCGTGTATTTATATAAATAAGGTGTACGTGCGCTAACGCTAATATTTTACTCTTTTTCTCGTTCCCTTTCTAATAAAAGAAACGAATAAACAAAAAAAAGAGGAAGAAGAAGAAACGAGCATCGATCATTCGTTTGCAAAGCACGCCGGTTAACCAACCACGTATAACTCATGGAATGTCGCGGTTTTCGCGGTGATCGGCGGTTCTAGTGCGACTTATCGATTTTCAAAATGACAATCGATCGATCGCAGTAACGATTTTTGCCTCATACCTTTGCTCTCCTTGTGTCTCAATGATGGTGCAAACATCGTCGTATCGGCAAAGTACCAAAAAGTTCGAGTACCGGAGGTACCTTCGTAAACGTGAATGTCCGAGCTGATTAGTCATCGAATTGATTGCCTAATCAATATCTCTAATCATTATATTTTTTTTCATCGATTCCCTCCATCAAATATCGATC
The DNA here is from genome assembly GCA_030142595.1 of Trachelus iudaicus. Classification (NCBI taxonomy): domain Eukaryota; kingdom Metazoa; phylum Arthropoda; class Insecta; order Hymenoptera; family Cephidae; genus Trachelus; species Trachelus iudaicus. The sequence goes on along the minus strand of JARQTH010000409.1, from coordinate 350,980 downwards.
GATGGAATCGTCATCGTGGACGACGATAAAAAAAAACCATTGCACTCGTTTGGGAAATTCTCTCCTTCCCAGTCCCACACCCTAAACGATTTTCTTTCATCTGCTTGTTATCATTGTTTAAATAGTTATTATTTTATCACAGATCTTTTATTCGCTCGCCCTATATCCTTACGGCCCACTCGACTCTATAATTCATCCACGCATGCAGCATGCGAATATCTTAAATATCTTCCAAAGTACCCAGGGTCTGGCTATCCTTACGCATCTCGGTCACTTATTACGTCACTTGATCGTCATATCGAGTCCCAACTTCCGACATTTCTCTTCTGCTACGGATATCACTTATGTACAAAGAGGATGTAGAGACTTCATCGCTTCGGCTTCATTTTACTCGTGCTCACTCTCGCTCCGTTTTTCGCGTTTGTTCTTTCTAACATTCACACAATCGCCCACGCGTTATCTCCGTCCCTACGTTTTTACGATCGCCAGCGATTTCGCGGCTTGTTCGTTTGATACTTATCATTTGTTCTTTCGAGAAAGATCGCAACCTATACCATTACTCGCTTCCGCTTTTGTGTCGTAGCTATCTCTCTCTCTCTCACTAAGGCCTGCCTTAGTAGAAAAATATACAATCGCATCTTAAAAAATAGATCTCAGCATTCTGTTAATAGTTCACTAACGTTCGTTTGATATTATACAGTATTTTTGATTCGTGGCAGGTTCGTATCTTCGCCTTAAGGGATATTAGTTGGCTCTCAAGGTATTTGTGTTTCCTCTCTCTCTCTCTCTCTCTCTTACTCTCATTTCATCACATCACATATTCATCATTCGAGTGAGCTTCAGGGCTTATTAACTTCAGATCTCATGTATCTCGCATTATATATATATATATATATGTATATATCGATATATATGTGTTTTTTTTAGAATATATCGATATATCTTTATCTCTCTCTTTCGCTCTCTGTTTCTCGCTATACTAGGTGTCATTACCGCCACTTTTATTTAGTACATCGTCGTCATCATGACGCGCCATCTCATCTACCATTGAGCTGTATCTACGCGACTGTTATAATACAATTTGAAGATGAATTTAAAAGGTAATGACGATGATATCGTCGATCAGCTGGGATAGCTTGTTATCGCTAAATACGAATTTTATCGTAACAGATCGTGAAAGAGATAGAAATAAGATAGTTAAATAATGAATGAAATTTGCACGAGATTTCAATGGAGATGGTGCCCACACGTCATGTACGCTTAGTGTATATTATGTGTGTAAGTGATAATTATGTTTTCTTTGTTTGCCTTTGTGATTCTCAAATTCCTTGTAAAATGCATTCGTTCTCACTCTAGACATTCGGATACCCATTTCTTTTTCTCTCTTATATTCATTGCTACGAATTTCGTCAATTTTCTCCCTACGATCGGCTCCACGATCGATATAAGAATAATGATCAGATCAATGACGATGATATCGCGAAAGAAGTATAACAGAAGGAGAAGCAATAAGAAACTGAAGAAAAGGGACATAAAACACGGGAAAAAATATTAGAGACAGTATAACGTAATGTAACGTGATCAAAAAAAATAATAATAATAAAAAAAATAGACCATAAGTGGAAACCATCGAAAGAAATTTTTCACGGTTAACACTCTCCTCTATGGTCTCGTTCTTCCTTATTTCACAGACTCTCTAATATATATCTGTAACTCATAATGGTTCGACGAGATACATACGGAAACTGAAAAGAAGACGTAAAGACGTTTTTGTCGCGCACGACAATTTCTCCCTGCGTAGAGCTTGTTGTATATTCCCCCTATGCTTTTTGTATATTCTCAAGTGTCTTCCTTCTGCCTCTCCTTCTTTTGATTTTAACCTGACTTATCTTACGCGTTGTTCCCTCGTCAATTTATCTGCACACAGCGGGCTCGAGAAGAAAAAGTGGAGGGCCGCGAGCAGACTCAGATTTTCTTGTCGAAAATCACGCACCCGTTTCAAATCGTCGTGGACTTAAACGTTATTTTGTTTTCTTTAGTTTTGGTGGGGGGTTGTTCGTCGCGTGACAAAACTTTACTGCACGATTGAAATCAATTTTTATCGCGACTCAGGTACATATTAAGGCCCGTTTTTTTTTGTATTTCGTCCTACGCCTTCAATCTCTCTTTTCTCCTCCAACCCGTCCCGCCGCCTTTCTTTTTGACTTTTGACAGCTTCCAGTTATCCTTTTTTTTTTTTCTTTCACCCAAACATAACACAAAAATAACAATAAAAGACATTCTCTTTTTCACTCGACACGCTTGTTTGACTCTCTTACAATTTTATCTCGGCTCTCTTTGTTTCTCTCTCTTTCTCTCAATCACACACACACACACACACACACACACACACACACACACACGCGCGCGCGCGCGCGGTCTTCTATCGCTTGCTCTTTCATGTACACGTGGTTTTACATTATTATCATAATTATTTTGTTTGTTTCTTGACTTTGCGCGCAACCTCATGACTTACGGAGGTTTTATAATTTTCGTTTGTCGTTTTTGTTTGTTGAATAGTCTCTCGCCTTCTCATCTCTTTGTTGCTCTCACGTAAACAGAGGACGTACTCGATCACAGAGTGTATAAAATGAAAAATTAGTGTTGTGTACGCGGGCATATAAGAACGATATACGACGATCATAATAATATTAACAATAATAACCATATAATAATACACCGCTCGAAAAAGTAAATAGCATCTCAGAATAGTAAACTGTATAATATACAAGATTGCTGTTTTGGTGTGTATATATATATATATTATTTTTTTCTTATTCTCCTTGCACGATCTTCTATGTTAAGCGCTGTCACTTTGCGCGTCTTCCATCTTTTTTTTTTAATTTAATTATCATCTACACCTTGTAAACAATTCAAAATATTCCCGAAGAATCGTACGACAGAAACGGATGCACCTGCTCTCGTGTCCGATTTTTCATATTCGTTAACGTTTCTCACATATATCTTCGACTTTGAAATTCTAATCTCGTCAGTTTTTACTTTAGGAAATTGTATGCATGCAAGGTGTCTTTTTTCTTTTGGAGGTATTCATTGTGCTTCCACACGATATCTTTTGCGCATGTCACGCGTTGCACTGTACGTCAGCGCGTTATTTTCATTCAAGTCGTGTGTATATATATATATATATATATATATATATATATATATATATATATACGGACACATACATATAATATGTGTATACAGACACACAATATATACACATATTGCATAGACGTATATGCGGAATTTACATATATATGTGTGTGTATATATATATGACGTATATTATTAGCAACTAATTCATCTAGTTTACAGTTAGCTTAGCATTCATTCGACAGTCCGTGCCGCGTAAATGAATGTAATAGTTTACATTTTATTATTAATATATATGGTGTGTTGGCCGATGATAAACTTTTCATTCGACTTCGCGACACGTACTCCCCATGAGGATACTTCATACATTTTTTGTTTCCTTCCTTCATCAATTTTTCTTTGCTTTTCTTACTTTCTCACTTCTCTCTCTCTCTCTCTCTCTCTCTCTCTCTCTCTCTCTCTCTCTCTCTCTCTCTCTCTCTTTCTCTCTGTCTTTAAACGGTGCGTCCGATTGGTTTTGGTATTAAAAATAACCTCGGATCGCGATTCGATATTATATCGTGTTCGAGCGGTCGAGCTCGTTTCATTTGTCTAGGCGACTCACATCATTTTTTTTTCTTTTAAAATATTTTTCAGACTCACACATGCCCCATACGCCCCACTACTGTCTCTCGTTCTTTCTTCTCTTTCTCCTTCTATCCTTACAACGCTCTCGACTTGCTTCTTGTCTCATGCATACACCCATTCGTGCTTTTACAGTCATGCACACGTATCTCAACTACAAACTAAATTCCAGCAAGTTGGAAAAATATCTGTCATCGCGTCTTCCTCTATTATTGGTTTATGCTCTTAACACGCTTTTTTTTTCTTCTCTTCTTACCAACGGAATATTTTCATCTTGACGCGTATCTTATATTCTTTTGTTTTTTCTCACTTCCTTCTTATGGAAGATGACACTATCGCGCGTAACTGGAGGCGCGCGTTGTTACTATTTTTTTGTCGTTATTGTTCCCCGGACCCATTTGCTTTTGTTACTACATTAATCTCTGTCGATGTTGATTAATACTCTCTCGTTATCTTCTATCTTTATTGCCCGGTTATCTTGAATGCCATTCATACGTTTCTCTATCTTCTATCTCTCATATGTTCTTGGATACTTAATACAGCTAGTTCATTGGATCCTTTGCGTCTAGTTTACCCTGCGGTACAGGTTTAGGTTACTACAGGCCATTCAAGTCGGCCTTGCTGTCTACACACCTTTTTCAGTGTTTCTGATAATATATCTGGAACAGCATCCATATAACTGGGGACTCTAAATTAAACATTCTGCCTCTTCCTGTGTACATGCAGCAGGCACGGAAACGGTAAACTATATCGGTTATCGGTGGGCTTATATACTTTCAAAGTGTTTTAGTCTCCCGCTTTCCGTTTCACGTTGCTTCTGCATCTTAATCGCTGCAAGATGACTAGGAGAAACTGGTCAAATTCGCGAGAGAGACTGTACAACAGTTCGATCATCGCGAATATATATATATATATATATATATATTGGGCTTACGGTAGGTCCGGGAACAGGAGGATAGTCGCGATAATATATATGTACCTCCATGCAAATAAATATTGAGTAATATAAGAAAGAAGCACAGCCCGGCATATACATACGTACATATATACATAATATATATACGTTTTTATATATAAATGTATATGCACCCTCTAGCGAATGTGGGTCCGCGATAATGTGCATCCTTGCGCGGATGTTTCGTCCAAGGGTCGTATATTCTTTGTGTTGCCCATTATGATATTTTTTTTGTCCCCTTTCTATGCGGAGCCCGTCAATCGTTTCACTGAGGATGTTGAATGTTTATTATATCATTCTCTTCTTTCTTTCTTCTCAGTTTTCACGAGTCGTTTTTCGTTTGGTGTCGTTCCACTTTCATTTTCGGAAAACCCAAAAGCAATCCACTCTCGAGGATTATCTTTTTCATCATTTTAAAAGTGACGTGATCCTTGTTCACGTGATAATGCGATCACTTATCGTTATCGTTTTAGTTTCTTTTTGTCGCGATCGACAATATTGGAACGCTTTAAGGATCGTTGCTACTCTCGCTCTTAATCGGTAAATCAATTTAAAAAAATAACAAATAGAACATTACGCTCTTGGTTGTTGGCCTGCCGTCAGAACGGATCCCTTCCTTGGTACCTGGTGAATAATATAGTTTTCGGTGCTGACGGCTATCTGCTACCGATACACATTGGAGTTGATCTTTGATGACTTGTTGCAATGATGGTAGATATTACTCGTACCCAAGGTCGTCGACCCTTACTTCTGGTCGCACAGCACCATTGGCATTATTACTTCTCTGCTGTCCCCTTCATGTGGATCCATCAGGACAGCTGGTAATTCCGCGTCGGTTAACAATTTCCAAGCACCACCCATTATCTCTTGAATTTCCTAAGAAATCGTTAAAATAAGCTCATCTCTCCATATTCCATTAGTTTGGACATTGTCTACTATATAGTGTACCATCGCATTATCTTTGTACTGAATAAAGACTGAATTTCTAATGAAAAGTTGTCAGGGTGAAAACTAGGAAAGTCGGATCAGTGCGTTACACTGAGTTTCTCACGGGCAATTAACACACTGGAGATGATGCACAGTTACTATCCATATGTTATGCTAATACAATAGTGATACTTACATTCCTTATGGCGGGTCCTTCGTACCAGAATGTTTCGTTGTCACTGGAAATGTCATTTTCAGCGAATTCCAGTCGTTTCAGAGTGCCTTCCCGTAGACGGGCTATGGCCAGGAGGTTCTCTTGATAATACTTGTATCCCAGAAAGACGATTTCGACGAGTTTCGTACATTTCCAAGCTAGTAAGACTAGTGGATCCGGGCTGCAAATCGTATGCTTGCATTACTACTCGTGCAAGCCTAATATTAACTTCTCTTCTCTTACCTGTCTGGATCATCTGGGTCATAAGTAACTGGGGAGTATGGCGCGGAATCTAGAGAGTCTATCCATACTAGAGACCTCAAAGTATTTGGATACCAAGCTGCTAATCGATGAATTGCGTTAGCGTTAACTGTCTCGCAGAATAGCACCTTCAAATGAGTTAGTGGCATTGCTGGTTGTAGAATATCCGAATCTAGGACGGTTACGGCCAGATAGGAGTGCATAAGGTTTAACCGGAGTTCACAGTGCGGACTGAAATTAATATGAGTCATAAATATCACAATGATATTTATAATAGCTCAGTTCAAACAGATATGAAGTGTATACTCAGTCTATATTTGCTTTTGAATTATACTCTCGCGACGTTAGCTCTCCTATTATTGATAAACGAAAGTATCGAAATACACAACTATACTGTTCTCCAAGTTGAAACATGACTAGAAGCATATAGAAAGTTAATTAAACGAATATGTCGACTCACTTCTTTCCAACGAAGTTAACCCAGGAGTTATTTGTTGTTCCAGGATGATCTTCTTCGTATCCATGCACATGGATTACTAGCCTCTCCATAAGTCCACTATCTAAAGCCTCGAGCAAGCTGTTGCTCACATAATCATAGTCCACAGTTAAGTAAGATAATCTGACAAATGATCTGAACATGCAGCTGTCTAAGTCTGAAAGCACATAGTCGCCAGGATCATCTTTGACTGATGCTAGGCTTAGGTGCGTTAGGTGCTTCGCGTGATGACGCTGAAGTGACTCCATAATCGGACCGGCACTTGCTGTTAGATCTTCAAGACATCCAAAACTTAAGGCTTCTAAGCAATTACTGTTTTCCACGATTTTATGAAGTGATTCCATTATGTGAGTGCAGAAATATCGACTGTAAAAATAAAACATCAAAAAATGCATGTTATCGAATCATGAAGTCTGGTAGAAAGGATATACAAAAATTGCTTACTCTTTTTCTGTGCAATCTACACGCAGAGTGGGCCAATATAAGGTGCAGGAACTTGGTTCCAGGAACAATTTGCGTAAGTATGTATTTTCACCAAGCTTCTTTAAGAGCCTGGAAGCTTCCTTAAGACACCTATTGACTATGTCGCACCTTACAGTAGCCTCACGAACACTGAGTCCAAAACAATTTGTCAGAAATCTGACACCAGACATATTGTCATCCTCTCGAAATCTGAAGATGATCTTCTTCCAAAAGCTTGGATGAAACAAAGCGTATCTCCAATTTCTGCATACCTGTCGATCAAAGATGTACCACAATATAAAAATATACTAGGAATAACTGTCATAAAAAACGAATAGTGATCTGCATTATTATTTTCAGTTACTTTTTTCTTAAATATCTGATAATATAGAAGGTCAGTGATGATTCTGAATGTATATATATAGTTGACCAACAACTTCTTCCTGCCCACCCAATAATAACAACACATACATATACACACACTCAGTGATTGGTACCAAAGCATCCAGTAAATCTACAGGGGGTACAAACAAATCATCTTTGTAGCCACCTCACCTGTGACGCTCTTATTCGATTTTCGTGTGGCAGGTATGAAAATATCTCGAGCAATATGACACTGGGTAGACTATCCCAACAGGGGCTGTTATCTTCTTGCGCCATTTCTGTCGTACGATTTACACCTTTGCAGGACGAACAGCTGTTTGTCTTCGTCGAAGACAGATGACCCTCGCACTTTCTCATGGAGGCCTCAAGTTCCTCGGCCGCGTCGTTGACACTCTCCTCCGTCCGATTCGTCGATTTTTCAATACATCGCAAACCATCCGTGATACATTCACCACCCACCATCTTCAGCGAGGTTTTTTCCTGATGCACGATTATCCGAAACTCGCTGTCGCTTTCGTTTCTCGTTTCTTTACTCCTTGTCGCAACGCCTCTACGCCATATACGACTACCACACACGACGTATTGCGTCCAACTCAATCCAACTGTCGCTGTCGCAGCTGCACCGTGCGCGAAAACAGCTCGTTTATTGGTTGAAACTTTATCCCTACCATTAAGAACCACCCCCACCTTAGCACTTTCGCACAAGGAAAGTGGCGCTATCTTTGTAATTTGCGCAGTTGTTTGCTGATATTACATATTGAAAAAAATATCATATTTACATTTGTATAGAGTATTAATAAGGTATTTTTCATTTATTCGGGAAACTTAATGATATTTTAGGAATTTCCGTCATTCACAAGGAAAATATGTAATATTTTCAGTTGTGAAAGTCGATTACAGATTTTATGTATTTACGTGACGGCGGTATCTTTCAAATATGACATTGACCGTGTTATTCGAGGTCCGCAGGTGCACAGCTGCAAAACAGCTGTGAATAGGGAACACGCGTAACGGACCGAATCAGACCGAATCATCAACATGGGTCTTGGAGTGAAACGTCAACCGGTCTTATCATATTATCTTTCGTTTGACAATTAGGAACTAATAAATGACAGGAAATAATGACGCTCTCGAATTTATACGCTATACGATTTCTCATTTTCTGGATGATCCTCATTGTAGCACGCTTCGCATTTTGCGCTGAGGATACACAAGTGCATAAGATCGCTGAAAGTCCCGCCAGGAACACGGTTACGTCGCCACACCCTGATCCTTTGAAGGAAAAGCAGAATATCCAAGATCAACAAAAGTCTGCACAAATTACTGAGGATGAGAAATCAAAAGGTAATGGAACCTTAAAATCTGGGACGAATCTCAACAATGTCAGCACATTGATAGCTACCAGTACTGTGTCTCCGAGCTTGGTAAGTATTGTGGATATGTTCAACTGAGATAGTCAGTGTACATTTTTAATTTCCTCTCTCATTACAGCCAAGCTTGGATCATTCTGCATCCTTGAACTCTGGTGCCCTGCTGCGTGGTTTTTTAGTGTTTGTAGGTCTCAGCATTGTGGTAATGGCTTACATCGTGTTTCGTAGCTTCAGGTTTGTTTCTCTCATCTCTTTCATTGTATGTGAACGTCATTAATGTTCTATTTGGTTTTTAGATTAAATAAAACGCGACCTCAGATGGTACGGAAGTATGGTATCCTTGCACACAGACAGGACGTTGAGATGAGACTATTGCCGTTGGAAGAGGAAGATGATGATGATACAACTGTTTTCGATGCAACCAGCATTTCTACCCAAAATGCTCATCAGGAGAACCTCTAGAATAAACTTCCCCATATATTTCCTATGGATTTGAAAGGATCTTAAAATATTGGAAATTGAAAATAGGTGTTCCATGATTTGACATAAGAAATTCATGAGACTGAATGTATCATTTGAGGTATGTCTTGTCAATGAATTAAGCAAAGAATATCAAGTAATTTCTAACGGCTCTAATAGATGCCATGCCTTATTGGCATTATAAACTACATAATATGAGAATCGTAAAAAAGAAGCACTTGTAAAGTGTACTTTTGCGTTTCGATACCTGCATTCTAATGTGATTGCGGTGAAGTGACGAAAGCGTCTAATATTTTCCTCAGAGTTCCTGACAAGATATTTTGTGATTCAACGGACACGAGTTACACACAGTTTAACTAATATAAGGGCTCTTGTTATCTTTCGAATTATGCAAATACAAAGGTCTATATTTTATTTAATGCAGTGCATTGGTATAAATCGCCTATAATATATTAATTTTTTCATGTTATACTATGTTATTCTTTTCACGTGTTGTCTTATTGAATAATCGAATACGAATTTACCATAAATTATTAGATTTCTCACGTTCTAGTTATATTATTTATTTTTTTTTTGTGAAAAGTGAAAAGCTGTTATAATTTTTCAATATTTTCTCGTTATACATTTATACAATAATGAATCAATAATTGCCTTAATACATATTAAAGTAGTAGGAATAACTATCGCTTGTGTGAGATTCTTTTTACAAGAATAAATAGTTTTTTTATTAATTCAATCATTTTTCTATGCACAATGATACTTGTTCTCATTTGCACAATGTTGTGTATGAATCCTCAAATCATAACCAAATTGTGATTATGTGAACGTATATGATTACATTTGTCCCATATATAAAGGAATTGATAACCAGTTTTTACAAAAATCGTTAGATATTAATTCTATTTTTCTAACGACGGGTGAATTCAAAAAAATGGGTGAAGATATAGGAGTATTTCTGTTTCGACCGTATTCTTTTTATTGGAACAAATTGAGACATATTTAAGAAAGTGATATTTAGTGATGATTTTCAAAATAAGTATTCAGAATTCGTAATGGATTCTGCTAAAGTTCTTAGTGCCATTTTATACTATACATATCTGTACTTTAAGATTTGCGTCTGAAGATAATCATATGAAATACGTGTAAGATCGTTTATTGACATACAAATTGATTTCACATAAAGCTTACATATTTTGTCTCATTTACAGTGAGATTGATAATCTGTCTTTTAATAATGAGTCTCTTAGCGATGATATTTGGTAGAAAAGAGTATGCACTTTAATTAAAACATATAGATTAATGAGAAATATCGTCGAATTCCTTTTACTTTCCTATTCTTGTCTTGCTTGACTTTCGTACACTGCTTTTGTAATAATTTACACTATCCCAATATTATTCATTCTTGTGTATTATCTGTGATAATATCATTAATACTGTTAATATTTTAAATAACCTGTATAAAAAGAACAGAATCGTGATACAATACAATTCGCCTTCAGTCTGGACACTCTACTATATTCCATATAGCAAGAATTCCACTACTACTACTTGGAAAAGTCTTTGTGTTTCATCAACTTGATTCAGCATTCTTCAAATTATATGGTAGGAATATAAGTTGATGATGCGATGCTGCTTCTCAGCAATGTATCCGTATTCGGTTGATGGACAGAAGCCTTGCGTGACAATCGTTTATGAGGATGAAGGTTTAACGGTGGCAGATTTGGATGTTCAATTCTCGTGGGAGAGCTGACTCGTGGGCGTAGAGTTCCTCTTTGCATTCCAAAAATACCTGAGTAATAAATATAATTATTTAACGTGCCATGTTTGAATGCCGTGATAGAAGAAAGGAATCTCTACAGAAGGCTCATAACATTTGAATCGTACATTCGATAGCTGGCGCTCATATTCTTTGAATTGATAATTGGATGAAACCAAATGATTCTAATTAAACAAGAAACAGTTTATCAGAAGAAATCACCTGGTTCGTTGGGTTCCAAAACATCATCAAGTTGATAGTATTCAGTTCTGAGTGACAAGGGTTCTTCGTAATCTACAAATGCTGTGTTGTCAAATGCTTTGTCATCCTTTGGTCTTGGAATTGCAGGTGAACTAACAGGAGGTTCTGCGTAAGTCTAAACAGTAGCAGTGATATATTTGTCAGAATATGTACTTGTAACAGTCATTCACATGCAACTGCATGAAATTATGCGATGAATGTGATATATAATGCCTAATGAATTACAGTCGAATTATATTATCTTAAACTTTACATGCTCCGTTGGTGTGACTGATGTCGCACGCTTATGAAATTGCCCATTGCCAATAGTTTCGTAGGTATGTTCTTCTAAGTAATGACGAGTAGTTCCTCGGGGTGTAAGTGTTGCCCACATTACACGGCTGTCTTGCATTGCATCTGCTGCACATGGATACAGAACAGCCTCACTTTGAATTCGTCCACCTTTTGCTTGCATATTAGATGCAGTTGCTGGCATTGAAATCACACCGTTCTTACCGCCGCCATTACTGCAATTTTTGTAATTTTAGTAACGTGAATTATCGTAGTTTCATTAAGTAAACGATATACATCATTCTTAATAGGGAAAATGGCGTTAGGAAATAAGAATATTTTAGTGGAATATTACATTTTACTCACAATTTGCATTTTAACAGCAATGCTGCTAGTAATATTCCAACGAAGATGACTCCAATGCAAGATGATATTAAGACAAGTAACCATGTGTCGTCAAAGACTGTCCCTGAAAAATAATTATTGACAATTGATCTCTATTATTATCTTGAAAATTAAAAATTACACAAGCACAATATGTCATGCAGTGATGTAGTTTTTGCATTGATCGACTTTCATAATGGCCTATAAAACTTATCTATGTCGCACCTGTCGTTCTGAATGTAATAGTGGTGAAAATAAAAGTGAAGGTCTGTAAATTAATTTTTCCATGAGGAGTAAAATATAATAAAAACAAACGTGATACTAACATAAATTAACTCAGAGGTCCATTGATGTAAAGGATGAAAAATCAATTGACCTTGTTGAGGCATCTCGATGTACTGCACTCCCTCGGAACGCCAATCGCACAGGTGCTTACACGGACTGTCATTAAGATGGGGGGGGAACGGTAATGACTCTGAATTTGGGTAAAATTCTGATGCGTGTTGAAGAAAAGATGGAATTGGTGGAGGTGGGAGATGAAGAATCATATTAGGTGGAGGGCCCAGTTTGCAAAGAGCACAACTGGAGTCGTTCATAATCATGGCTGCTACGTCCATTTCTGCCATCTATAAATTTAAATAAAAAGAGATAATAATGATATCTATTAATAGCCTTTAATAAACTAAATGTATTTCAAAGATTTAATGTATTGTCAAGCCCGAAAGTACTCCCAGACACCAATTTCATTTTTAGTAATCGCTTTTATAACGATTATCACTCGTAGTCGCAAGTCTGCTCCAAATATTTATTCGGAAGATATTTTGGTAATGTTTGACAAATCACCGAAACGCAGTAGTCACTCTGTGTAATATTTCATTTAACCAAATGTTGTTGTATACTTTAAAAATAATTTCTATGCAGTTCAATTACTAGAGCTATTTTATCACTTTATTATTCATTGTGCTCCTGGCACTAATATACATTCAATTGCACTTCACATTTATGTCAAGAATGCTGTGTCCTTTGAGATTAAGAAGAACTCCAAAAGTTTTGCACAAATTTCACTGACGAATCAATTGTTTCAAAAAAGTATTCTTACCATTGATTAACACGCTTATACTTCTGTAGCATTGAAGCGACTCCGGAATTTTCAGGCTGAGAAGCGCACGCGTCGCAATATTGAGCGGTCAGTAGTCTTCCATGTGTATTTATTCAGCCAGAGGCATATACCGCTTATGTCACACTTTGGTTCTATGACCGACACATTTATATATATATATATATATATATATATGATAAATAGTATAAGAAAAGGTCCACAAAATATGTTTATCACCTACGTATGAAGAAGTTTATAGGCTGTTCATTTTAAAAATAAATATTTATGATATATAAGTATAATATTTGCAATCATATCTTCACAACTAATTTTTTATGCTTCCCACGATTCTCTAAGTTATTCAAGATAAACGAAATGTTCAAGCCTCTCATTAACTGCATAATACATTATCAGTTGTATTATTAAAGAGGCTTTACTTTGGAATAAAGTAGCACATATTTAAGGGTTGTTATCCTGAATCACGACTGCCTGTATACCGTTCTGTAATACGGGTTTCTATATGGCAGGCGTTGCCTATATGCAAGTGATTATCGTGGAAAGTCTTTATTTTAACCATTATGTTGTACAGTACAGTAGGACAGGCAGGCACTATTTATAATAAATATACTGAATCCGATGTTTGTAACGTGCTTCAAATTTAAAGTGCTAATTTGAGATTGCCTTGTATGTACGTTCGATCTACCGGTTGTTATAAAGGCACGTATGTGACTTGTCCTTTAATTCCTTTCTCGAATTGACATATTGATTGTAATCAAAGTAAGTGTACGTCATGCTGATTTGTGATCAGCATATTGGTTAGATGTAAATCTATTTCTATGTGTAATAAGTTCTTTTTTATGTACTTGACGGCAGACTCGAGGATCGTCTGCGTTGCAGGTCGGAAAATGTGTTGACGATGATGAACATTATTAAGTATTATTTGAATTGTGCATGATCAAATATGTGTTTAAAATATGCTGCTGCTGATGGTTGGATAATATCTCATTTAGATCATCTTGACAATAGTTATAAATATGTTCGAGATGGTGATAAGATACTCAGTTTGAAATTCAATGAATTGTTATTTGATATAAATTCGCAATATTTACGGGGTAATCAAGTTGTTAATGATGACGAGGAAAGTGCAAGTAGTGGGAAAACAAGAAAAAGGAAAAGATCGAAACACTTTTCAGGCGAAGATATGGAACGGGTAAATTAACCTATATGTATATTTTTTGTTGATGCATACTTAATCTTATTTAATATTTGTTTTATACGTGTAATCGATTATTTGCAAAATTCCGTGAAATTACTTGGATCAATCCATCTGGCAATTTAATTGTAAATTATAAATAATAATATTAATGTGTACATTTTATTTAGTTCTTCAGTGTAGTAACTTGCACTATGTTCTTATTATTTCTGAATAAATATATAAATATAAGTTCCAAAGCTTTAATAGAATCGAATTAATCTATAGATGAATCGTATTAAAGAAGCACTGGCCAGAATTTTATCGTCAGCAAAGGCAGAGGGATTGTTTCCAGATGAAATAGTTTATGATAACAACGAAGCAGCTCGTATGATATCACAGAAGTTTTATTCTGATACTGTTACTCATAACATAGAAAATTTACATGGGTGCAATAAAATGAACGTGGCAATAATATCTGAAACTCAATCAGAGAAATATGTTTTCCCTGAGCAATGTTATTTTTACTGCAACGACATCAAAAATATAGCAGAAAAAATGGAATTAAATAATCAATTTGATTTGATTTTATTGGATCCACCATGGTGGAACAAATCTATAAGAAGAAAGAAAAGAAAATATTCAGAATCTAGGTAAATTTTCAAAGTTGAATATAAGCATGTAATGTATTTTAGGATAACTTTTTCTAACATAGTACAAGTATCATTTTTTGTCTTGAACATATATAATATTCATGTTTAGATAATTATTTTATGCAATTTTGCAATAAACAGTTACAAAATGATGTATAACGAGGATCTGATCAAAATACCAATTGGAAAATTACTAAGTACAAATGGTGTAGTTGCTGTATGGTGTACAAATGCTCCCAGTCATTTACGCAGTATCTCAAATGATATGTTTCCAGCATGGGGCGTTACATTTCAAGCAAAGTGGTACTGGGTTAAAGTAAGTTAATGTGACTTGGTTACATATGTTCTCTTTAGCAAGAACATATGGTTCCATAATTTTTAGTAATGATCATGTTATGCCAAATCAATTGCAAAACATAATTATTCTCAATTAAAGTCAAATATATTTTAGGTAACTAGATCAGGGAAACCAGTTTGTGATTTTAATCCAATGCCAGCAAAACAGCCTTATGAACTATTAATATTAGGAGCAGCTTCTTCTAATAGTGAAATTGAAATTCCTGATGGTAAATTACTTGTTAGCATTCCCAGTGCAGTTCATTCACACAAACCACCCATAACAGGTATATCTGTGTAAATTAAATAGTATGAACAATGTATATGATGATGTTTCAATACAACTTTATCTTCTATTATTAACAAACTAGATTAATGTTATATCATCTGTATTTTTTCTGTTTTGGATTGCTGATGTACCGCATTTAGATCTAATAGCATCATATCTTCCGGATAACCCAAAATGTTTAGAACTATTTGCACGGTATTTACTTCCTGGATGGACAAGCTGGGGGCTTGAGGTATTGAAGTTCCAACATTTGTCTTTATATAGAATTCATGAATCAACAATACAAGATAATGAGAATATAAGCACAGAAAATACTAAGTGAGAACAAAAGATAATCAGGTCGATAAACAAAAGAAGAAATTGATATTCTTTATAATTTTCATTTGATTTACATAATTGTATCATCCGTTGCAATAAACGAATAAATTTTAACTTATTATCACCCACCATTACACCTGCAGTATTTATAAACCTGTTAATGCATTACCCCATTCTTTTTTTTTCCATAAGTAAAAACATTTAACCTTTTACACTCACTCACCTATTCTAATTTTATAAGAGATTAAGTATTATAAAAAAAATAGTTTCTGTGATTTCTCCAATCATTATATTTCCCGTACAAAAATGAAATAAAGGCTACGTTTCCTCCGCCACTGCTACAATTTTGATTTCAAATTCATTATAAAATTGCTACATATTCTTACTACAATTTCATTACTTCATAAACTGTATACTATTCAAAATTCTTACATACATGAGAAATCGAGTTTACCGTTTGTTTTAAATTGTTTTTCTCAGTTCCATAATGAAGAAAAAAAGAAATGAATCTATTGACATTCCTTGTCACTAAAGTATTAAAATCTGCAGTACTGTTCAAGGAAACATTCAACAAGTGAACACCTTACACTATTTACGTATCATTTCTTTGTCGTACCATTTTGTAACGAACTGCGATATCCATGAGGATTAGTAGACTGCCACCTCCAAAAGTCTTTACCTGTAATCGAAATTTTCACCACTTACAGAGCTCATCTTATGGCATATATATATAAACTGACTTATAAATTTATCTTCAGTCATACACAAATAACTTCATTTAATAACTTACACATTTGGTTGACATCATACTTAGATTGCCATCCCAATTCTTTTCGGGCTAAGCTTGTATCGGCGTACATAGAGACAATATCACCATCTCGTCTATCTTGTATGACATAGGGTACCTTTGTACCAGTTACGTTTTCAAAGGTTTTAATTAACTCCAGAACGGAAACTCCTTTTCCAGTTCCCAAGTTATAAATCTTTAGCCTGACATGCTGCTTCCTTAAAGCAGCTAAAGCTGACACATGACCAGATGCAAGATCCATTACATGAATATAATCTCGGATTCCTGCAGATAAAAACATACCGATGCTCTTGATCTATTTATATACATGCCCAGAGTATTAAAATAATTATTAATTAACGGCCATCAGATCATTACACAATTCAACGCACCTGTACCATCCTTTGTAGGATAATCACCACCGAAAATCGTCACTTCAGATTTATGACCTACAGCTACTTGCGCGATATACGGCATTAAATTGGTAAATGGTTTAGTGGGATCTTCTCCAATTAAACCACTGATATGTGCACCAACTGGATTGAAATATCTCAGTACAATAATATTCCATTTCTGTGAAAAAAAAGATTATGATTATGTTATGTCAAGGATATAAAATAATGTTACACTTCTCCTAAAAGTCTATATAAAAGGACTATAGTTAATTATAGACGCTTTCACTCTGGACCATTATTATATTTAATAGGTGCACCGCTGACCTTAACAATGCAAACGGTTCTGAGTATTTAAAATTATTTGAAAGGGACTTTTATTACTTCACTTCACCTGAGCGATCTCCTTTTTTTTAGAGGCCATAAATTATTCAAGGATATATAGAAATATTAATAATGAAAAACATTGATTACAATTTTTATAATTATATACTTGACCCTTATAAATTTAGATATCTTGATTACCTGTAATGTCAGCTAATCTTTAATCTTTTGCGAAGTACTAATAAATTATTTTACCTCCTCAGCTCTTGATATATCTTTGAGCATTTCTTCAATGAAATATTTCGTTCGTCCGTAGACATTTGTTATATTTCCGGTAGGATGATTTTCCGTAATCGGGAGATGAGCTGGTTCTCCGTAAACGGTACAGGAGCTACTGAAGACTAATTGGAAGCATCCAGCGGCCTTCATCACCTATAAAAGTATTTCGGTCATTGACAAATTTTAAGAATATTGTTGTTTAATATTTACCTCAAGTAAATTAATAGCACCAATAATGTTGTTCCGATAGTAGTGAAGTGGTATTTGCATAGATTCTCCTACTGCCTTTATCGCCGCAAAGTGTATTACGCAATGTATCTTGTGCTAGAACGTTAGATATTATTTCCTATATCACGTAAATCAAAATAATTATTATAGCATAAGGATTCAAAGGTATTGTATATGTAATGCAAATAGATTTAAACTAGTATAGAATCATATCTAATATTTTCATTCGAAAAACGAATATTCGATACCTTGTTAAAAATTTCTTCAAGTTTTTCCCGATCGATTAAATCGCAATTATAAAATGTAACTTTTTTCCCTGTAATCTGCTCCACCCTCTTGAGAGCTGCGGATTCTCCATTCTCTCCGGTAACGCTGTTAGTAAAATTATCAATAGCCACAACGTCGTATCCGCTTTCGAGAAGTTCGACTACACAGTGACTTCCAATATATCCAGCACCGCCCGTGACGAAAATGGTTTTCCATTCTTCAGGCATTGCAATACTGAAATGTTAAATAATTATTAGTCAATACTTCTCCTAATATTTAAAATATTGCAGAAGAATAAGAATTTTTTTTAACATTTAAATTTAAGTTACTTAATATCATTTTGTTGCGGATTTCATGTACGCGAATTTACACCTAAACTGCAAACATATTCGTAGACTCGATAAAATAGAATTTGAAGAATTACATTTTTGCACCAAACATAGTATTATCTTTATGAAACAGCGAATTTGTCAAATGGTAACCACGCATGGAAGACTGAAAATGCATAAACTCAGAAATCTATAGCCGCAAAAGTATTCGTGTAATGTAGATCACATATAAAGTCATATCTTTTTTGCTATTACTATATAGAAATTTTCTATTTGGATTGATGTTTGATACCTGAGAAAGAGTTTCAAAAACATGAACATTAAATATAATAAATAGCCGTGATAGGTAAGTCATATTTGGAATCATTGTTCTATTGGAAATACGTATATACAGGATCTAAATTATACGAAGATCTATACATAAGGCTTACTAGAAAATCCATTGTTTTCGATTTATTAAAAAAGACGAACTTGTGGACCGATTATACATACGTACGGTTTTCGTCGTGCTTGATTGTATCCAACCCGGTGAAGTATTCTGCGAACAGTATGTGGATGAACTTTTTTCTTCAAGGTTTGTTTTAATTCCGAAACTATTGCAGAAACACTTATCAGAGGAATTTTTTGCACTAACTGCATCACGAATCGTTCTTCGCGTTCCGTTAACTTTTTTGGACGACCGCTTCTACGCTTATTTTCTAATATATTCTCTCTTTTATAATGTTTTATAACCGACTGTACAGTCGATCGACTTCTACCAACAATTTTCGATATTTCCCCATATGACTTATTTTGTCTAAACAGATCAACGATTTGTTTTCTTTCACTGATCGTAGTTTCTTTCCCTTTTCTGCGATACATCACGCTCAACCATACGATAGCAACTGACGCCTCGATACGGGTTAGTACATCATATACGTTAAGCAGACGCATGGTCTCTATAAGTTCGACGCATTTTCGTCTGGCTTTTGCGCCTATTAACGAAGATCCACGCTGTACGAATACTTTTGTGTCTGTAGGTTTCTGGGTTTGTGGGGTTTTCAGTGTTATGTTTCTGTACGCGTGATTACTTACACCTTTTATTGTAAATTTAAATTTACTTGTAAATTTCACTGTCCAGTAAAAATAAATACTATGTTTAAAACTTTGCTCGTTGCAAAAATATATTTCTACAAATTTCATTTTGTCCAATGTACTAATACTTTTGCGGTATATGGGATAAATTGTGACTTAATATCAAATTACTTTCACTACGTAATACGGGATTTGTACAACTTCATGTACACTCTTACCACGTGTAATATGAATGGACCTTAGCACTAAACTTGTTCTGCATAGACAAACGTGTCAAGGTCAGCAAGTTACATGAATATATATTTGATTTTACGGTGGTTCCCATCGAATACTTATCAATACCGAGAAAAATGATGGCATCTATGAATTTTTTAAGAAAAAAGAAAACGAAGGTCTCACTGAGATTGACCAATCATTAATGATGTTCATTCTGAGTCTTTGCATCGACCATTCGAATGTTAGTTTAAGACCCAAGTTTTGAACATTTTGTCATAGATACTTTCAACACTTTGGACACTCATGAGTTTCATGACTGCTTGGCGATACGTGCCGTCGCGCCTAACGGTATATTCGCAACCGTGTTTTTTCCGTTAAGCGTATTAGCACGAAATTCTATGAAATAACTGAATACAGTTGCCATAATCATATAACATTGTTATTACTAAGCGGCTTCAAATATATTTCACACGTTTAGAAATAATTCTACTATGACATCGATTTTGCAAAATTAAAGTTAAAACACAGTGAATTAAAATAAGGTTCACGATAAATTCTGCAGGGGTAATGAACTCCATTATGGTTTAAATCAGAAATCGTCAAAGTCGTCGGAAAAAGACCGGTGACTTCTGCTCTTTCGACTTTATATGTTTAATAATTTTTTGTACTTACTTGGTTGATCGATCTGACGATTAATTTCTTATAATAATTATGGGACACACCGAGCTTCGATATTTTAAACAGAATATCGTTATTCTGTTTTATTCGAGTACACTGTTCTTAGGAGCTCAAAGTTATCTTGCTCGCTTGGTTCGCAATAACCCGTTGCTGATGATCCCTGTCTGTATCCTTAGCACATAACACCACGTCGCTAACTACTACCTGACTGACCAGCAAGTGGAATTCAGTGGAATTCCGTTGGTCGAACCTTTCTTTCAGTTGCGCTCCCCACTTTTCTCGTATACTTACTAACATCTCCGTCCCGTTCTTGGAAGCTTCTGCCGTCCCTACTCTTTGATACAATCCTTTCGCATCACTCTGTTAGCCGCACTTTATTCTTACTAAACAACGTATCTTTGTTGTGTGCATTAAACACAATTTATATTTAGTCTAATGCATGATTAATAATATTAATTTTTTATTGTTATGAACTATTTTTTATTAGCTCAGGTACAAATAAATACTTAGTCCTTTGAGGAGAAAATCTATGAAAAAATGAAATAATATGCTTATTTTATACTTTATATTTTATGATTTAATATTATTCATTCGCTCACAACATACTTCTGCATAACACGCCATAATTTTATATCATTTATAGAACCCATAGCTCTTTTGTATGTTTTCATATAGTTCATCTGGTTGTCATAATTTGTATGAGTTTTCGTAACAATTCTTTTTGTTGGGTATCCAAATATACCCAGAGGTCACCCTCTAATTCCAAAAGCGCTTGGCAATCATTTGATTGACATGCCAATACTAAAGATTGCAATAGCAAAACTTCATCTTCGCACATCCCTGGACCTATAAACAGAACAAACATATTACAATGTAACATATGTATAGATGTGTAGGAAAGAACATTCATATCTTTATAGTCATGTAACATACCAGCACTTATACCATCCTCAATCCAAGCGTATTTTTCTAAAACTTGTGCTAAAGAAGGTGGAATTCTTTGAGGTGTAGGCTGAAGTATCAGTAGTAACAGTACCCTGGTTACTTCACATCTAAAGACAAATTTGCTACATATAAAAACCCTTTAATCTATCATTTCATTTTATTATGTTGTAGATACCTGTGTAAAACAACAACATAATTGCCTGTAGAAACATTTGCAATACCAATATTGTTATCGATCACTTCAACAAATGCATTAAGAGCTTGTAAAGCAGCTACATAGTCATCTAAGAAAGTAAACAAGAATGAAAATTATATATATTTGCAGTATTTGGGAACAGTATTTAATATATATTTACCTTGTTTAATGAAGTATGAAACTAATGTGTCAATAGCTTTAGGAAAAGGATGCATACTAATAGCTTTTTTTAAATGTTGCACTCCTGCTGTACTTGGACCTGAAGCTGCTGCTAATTCCATAGCCAAACTGATAGACATAATGCCAAATCCTAATTGGCTGTTACGTACTGCAGAATGACCAAAACAACTTACTGCAGCCTAGAATGTATATGCAGAATAGTGATTTATTTTAATGATTTTGTATTAAAAAATTAGGTCAACATTGATATCACTTAATACCTACTTGGAAGTTTTCTCGACCGATCGATGAACATCCAATATTCTCATCTTTCTTTTCAGCTATGAGGAATTGCCTTCCTGCCTTTGTTAGAAAATTTGTTTCAGCAATATTGTTACCCAGTGTTGCTTGACATCGTGCTGCTGCTAGCCAGCAGAATCCTGCATAAGGCCACAATTCTTTTTGCTCACATTGCGTCCCCAGTGCAGCTAAAGAGTGATATTAGAATTGCAACATCATAAATTATTTCATTTAGAACTGCAATTATATTTCATAATAACGGTGATAATGTTTAAAAGCAACACGAAGAATTTAAATGATTTCAAGAGAACGATTATAATATTTACCATTATAATGTTATACATTACAAAAAATCAAAAATATAAAATTCCATATATTACCAAATTGTTCACTAGCTTCGGTAACATTGGGCTTTCGTAAAAATCGTCTAAAATATATAATACAACATATTAGACATTATACGAGCCTCGATTGTTCAGAGCAAAAGAGTAGTCAATATTAATTGTTAACCTACTTTTTTAATTTGTTGGATATGCTACGATAGGTATTTAATATTTCATCTGATTCTTTACTTTGTGGAATATTATAATCAGCATCAGCCATGGTGAAAACATAAAGCTCAGTCTACACCGTTTACACAGTTAATGACACACAACTACACGGTTGCTTTCGAAGGCTTTTGACCACATTTAACTGGCACATCTCCTCATTGGAGGAGTCAGCCATAAGGAAAGGAAGGACCACATTTAAAAGCTGTTCTTACAATTTCATCTCTTACATAAAAATACTCTGACTCCTCCAAAATTTTATCTGAATCGCTCATTGCAAACTAACTTCATACTTTTAATTAAATTCAAATATTTTTGTGATATACAGCTTTTAGCGCTTTATTGTCCAATATAAATTGACTAAAATTTCCATTCTGTCTAAGAAATAAACAGATAAAAAATAAATCCCTTTAAATTTTGTCACTTTATATATAATACAAATTGTTCAGCTATTGAATTTTGTATATATTTGAATATAATCAATCGCTTTCTAATATTGTGAACAACACTTAAGCCATTCATAAGTATATGGCTATAGGCGCATGCGTAAAAGTCATCGTAGATCAAGAGGGCGGATGTTCACAAGATATTAACTCCAGAAGAAAAGGTTTTCGTGTTTATTGTGACTGCCAAGATTTGCACAGAATGGCAAGTATTACACAAGTGTAGTAGGTAACCATTTATTGTTACTTTCTTGAGAGACACAAAATATCCCCACTTATTCGTGATAAAATTGCAAAACTTTTTCTGTCATTTTTGCCAACTGTCATTCGGCATTGTAACTGTCATTTTGTCAAGTAATAACTAAGCGCAAGCAGAATTAAGTACATGTATAATGATACTGATAATCTTTATTTATAGATACGATTCATCTTAATTCAGAACAGAGCAGGAAAGACTCGTCTTGCAAAGTGGTATATGAACTTTGATGATGACGAGAAACAGAAATTAATAGAAGAGGTGCATGCTGTCGTAACGGTTAGAGATGCCAAACACACCAATTTTGTTGAGGTTTGTGTAACAGAGAAACATTGGATAGTATTAAATAATCATTTGATAATGTGTTGCTAACTATTTTTGATTGCAGTTTCGTAATTTCAAAATTGTCTACAGGCGGTATGCTGGACTATATTTTTGTATTTGTGTTGATGTGAATGACAATAATCTTTGTTATTTAGAAGCAATTCACAATTTTGTTGAAGTATTAAACGAGTACTTCCACAATGTTTGTGAACTGGACTTGGTGTTCAACTTTTACAAGGTTTGTTTTGTCTGTATCAATGTAATAAGAAGAAATTAATTCATAGTGTTTTACAATATTTTGAACATTTCTTTCAGGTGTATACTGTAGTCGATGAGATGTTTCTAGCTGGGGAAATTCGGGAGACCAGTCAGACCAAAGTACTCAAACAATTACTTATGCTCAATTCCTTAGAGTAATACTGCCAATTAATCTCATTCCAATAGAAAACCCTCGGCTCTCACGATCTCCAAAATAAATTTACATTTTGCAGTTTTTGTCTTGCATGTACATATAATACTCATAAGAATATCATGGTAATGTATTTATTTGGACGTAAGAAAAAATAAATGTTAACGAATATGCTACCGTAAACTTATAAGATAAATTATTAATCTCATCACTTCAGCTACAGCATCATATTAGATTCTGTTATCCATAACACAATCTCCTCGGTATCACATGGTAACTTCAATCTATTTGCAGTACCAACTTATTGCAGAGATGGCAGCACCATTAACACTGAAGCAGAGCTTGAAAATTAGCTGTTGAAACAGATCCTGGTAGTCACGAATAATAAAAAAAAAAAAGATTTTTTCATAATATTAATTATAAAATATCCCAGTCTTTATACCTCTACGGAAATAATACAGCCTCATGGAAATTTGATAAAATTAAATGATATTGCAATTTCCGTATCGTTTATCCTGGTGCAAAAATTACAAGTTGGACCATAATTTTAATAAAAGGACTTTTTATTTGCAATTTGCAATTCGACGCGCATAATTCAGAAGGATCAAATAGACTTATTATCCGGTATTAAATTCAAAGAGGCATTAAATATATAAAATTAAATCAACATTTCTAATTATAATGTCTCAACAGTGATTTTTCTTTTGATTAGATACATCTGCGTATCACTTTTGGTAAAAAAAAACAAATATTAAGTGCCATCTCACACGAATAAAAGTACGCGGATTGCATTTGATACGTGAAAGACTGAAACTGTCGAGTAGGGGAACTGAAGAAAAAGGGGCGTAGTGACCAGGAACCAGTTGCAATAAAACCGCAACACGCCTACATACGGCCAATCACGTGGCGCCATACAACGAATCTTTAATTAAATCAACCAACAGTTTGCAAACTAAATAAAACTCAGTGTTCTCCTTTATAAAATGAGGAGCAACCGCATAACGGATAAGCGTAAGAAATTGGGTATATAAAAAAATACATACTGAGAACAAGGAGATCGTACCGTGCTAAAACAAGAAACAATGACAATAATGCCTGCTCAAACTTTTAGATAGAAAGAGTTACAGACGTATAAACTCGGAATTAAAAATCCTATAGAGACGCATGATTTCTCTCTATAATAAATCTCTATCTCTTTTTATCACACGTTTAACCAGAGATCTAAGACGCAATTTCATTTATTAACCATTAATTATGACTAAACTGCACGTCAATTCCCATAGACTCCATTGTCACCAGTTTCCGCAATTAAGAGCAATGATAAACTTACCTTATCGTACATGTGACCAACAAGATAACCATATCCCAAATATCCTTGAGTTATTTTCATTGATACCACAAAATGTAAACTATTTCGTTAGGCGTCATCGAAATTCGCGAATCACAAAAAACTCTAATATGCACACGAGCAAGCTATATTCGGGCCGCGACATCGGGTCCACTTTGAGAGGACTTATTTAGATATTGGTTCGTAAAGGGATAGCCCTTCAAAGCAGAGCTGAAGTTACGGCCCGACTACAGAAAACTTTCAAGGCAGATACTCCAAGTATATAGTGAGCTTATCGCGTACTTATCTTTAATATCATTGAAGATATATTCAAACGAGGATGAAGGCTATGAAGGGAGGAAAGTTTTCGATAAACGTCTCTAATATTAATTCGGTTGCTTGTGAACTTATCACTGCTTGGATAACCACCCATACACCAGAAAACATTGAGATACGTTTCAGAAACATTTCTGAAACGTATCAATATACATTTTAAGTTTCATAAATGTGCCTAAAACGTATCTGAATGTTTTCTGTTGTATAGCCAGTGACGTTATTGCAGCGTCTCATTACTTACAGATAGATGGATTAGGAGTCCTCGAAGTCAGAAGTGCTTACCTAGAAGATTGAAGATAAATAATAACGTTAAAGTTAAAAATTTAATGTGTATAACATATTGCATAGGGAACAGGGTTATCAAGAGGTTATCGCACGAGAGTAGGGAGCTTGTAGTGGCGGCGACCCCTGCAACTGATATCGCGCGTCGCTTCGCCTCGATACGCCTCTCTTGTGTTCTCTCATAATATCTGCTACACGGGATTCCTCGTGTAAATATATAATACAAAATGATTTTCGTCTGGTTCCACGGAAATGAGATACGGGAAGCAAAGTGCAGCGCCTTTATATTGCATAATAACAGAAACCGTAAACGATGATCAAAATGGCCGTTTGTCCGATTCGTCCATATTTGTATTTCCCCTACGAGCAGGACCAAGTAAGGAAAAGAAATGATTTGATTCATTAGGAAATAAAAAATATATCATTTATAACCTATAAATTTACATGCCGCCGAAGTGCCCACATATATAAATCTCCCTGACAATATTTTTCGTGACACAAGATGGCGTCTCTGTCTTACACCAGTCAGGGATCTTTGTGTACCTATAGGATTCGCTTGGTAACTTCAGATGGACATATGCGTAGGTGCGTGTGGCAAAGTCGCACAAGGGTAAGAGAGGAAGGATAGGGCGGGCCGCGTAATTAAGAACGTCTTGAGTTGTCCTCTCTGTTCAGGGTACAAATAGCCTTGCGACCCTAGTTCGCGTCGGCGCCTCTCATGTATCCTCCTCGAGGAACGGCATTCACGGAGCACATGCTTTATGCGCTGTGCCACCGATGCCCGATGGCGCGATGGTTTTAATCTATTTCTTTTTCTTCTGCGGAGCCGCAGTTGAAGGAAGCGGGAAGACGGTCGTCGGGCGGCGGGTATGAAAAGAGACGAAACGACGGCGCAGAGACACATTAGCTGTATTCCAAGTTTGCATGGCGGAACGCCCCTGCTAGCTAAGCTTGCTAGTAGCTCGCGTACTCTTCTCTGTGTGCCATCTTACTCTTCTGCCTTAAGATATTATATAGAACATCCCTTTCTCCTCTCGTACCCTCTTTTACTTTCTTCTTATGTTAGCTACCCGGAGTTCTTCCTTATTTTTTTCTTCTTTTTTCTCTCCCCCCCTTCTTTACGTTCACGTTTTACTCCTTGGTGGCTGAGCGCATCTGCTGGGGCTAGGTGCAAATCGTGGCGGGATGCCGTAGAAAGATTTATGCTTTTTCTTCCTTTTCTCCGATACTTTTGACATTCCTCTCTTGTACTATAGGGTGACTCTTTCTTCTATGAAGATAAGAAAAGTCCTGGTTTGAAATCCATTAACGTTAATCGTTTGATAATAAAGGGAGTATAGGTATACGTATACCGGTCGATCTATTTTTCATCCTGTAGTTTAACTTGGTTTTACAATATTTGTTCTTAAGATTAATCTTGTTTGAAGTTAGGAGATTTTTTCGGCGGATCATCATAATTTATCTTGTTCGATTCAATTAAACGGGGGTGACTCTTTCTTATACGCCTGTTAAGTTCTTAAGCAAATTACCCATGGCGAACTTCCCGTTTGACTTTCTCGACTTTTACGAAGTTTCAGTAGCGGACTAATTTATTAGCGCTACTTTATCATGGCGCAGCTGCTAATCGAGCGTAGCGCATCTGCACTCGCGTGCACCGCGGCAAGAATAAACGTTCCTCCTAGGACGAGTCTTCGTCTTAGTTGTAAATTCACGATCCACGAACAAGAGAACATTGTATACGGGTGCATCGTTACACGAAATTTTCCTTAGTCGACTTTCCGTGAACGTGTCAGAGGTAAGAAAAAAGTATTCCCTTCCGAAGCCAACTTCACGGGGAACTACATCCTTGAGTAATTTCTCCATCCGGAACCACGAGTGATGGTTACGACGACGTCGAATATATCGTCGAAGATCGTAAATCAATGCTCTTTTCTTCTTTATTCTCTTACTGGTCCATTCTGGATGCAGGTATACCCAAGCCTTATCTGTATATGCATATTATCCATATTAAATATAATCTTGTCTAATTCGTGTAGGACGCGTCTGATTTATTATTATGGAGACCGTGCGAATAACGGATGGCGTAACGAGTATATGGAGGATCATATGTTAGGGTTTTTCATTGGAATTCTATCGTTCGAATTTGATAAGAATTTTTTAGTTTTTGAAAAAATTCGTATTTTTTTGTCTTACACGATTAATAAATTTCCAATCAATTTACGGATAAATTTTAATCTTATATTTAGTAACTAGTACCTATGTGTCAAATGGTGCCTCTCTCTTATTTCAATATACAAACGGGGTGCTGAGGAAAACTGATCAGGTCTTCTACAGAATGTCGAAGTAACAACTCGTGGTTCTAAGGTTTGGCGCTGTTCTTTTAAGTGACTAGTGTAATAGAGTATCTTAGGGCGGAGTAGCGGGCCTATTCAAATTTCAAAGGGACGGCTTGGCGCGCCGCGCAGTCCTCATTATGTGGTGACTATATGCACAAATACCACGTAGGGTCGAATGCTCTATAATTCCGCGTGTTTGCAACTTGCCACTCTCCTTGAGGATGAGGCTTTGAACGTCTTCGCTTGCGGGGAGCTAAAGGATTCCTTGGAATTACCGAATTACCCATTACTCGACAGACTTCGAGGAAACCAGACGCACTGGGGTTCATAGGTCGCGTCGACACGAGCCAGAATATTTCTTTTATTCCTGTCGTTTAAAACTACCAAAAAGTTCGACAAATTACCCTCAAACGGTATTAAGGAAAATAAAATAACGTTTCATGCTAAATTTTTTTATACCTATTTTATAAATGATGCCTTATGTATTGTTGATAAAAAAATAATTTTTTTTAACACATACATACCGTCATATTTTCTGAATGGGAAATTGGCAAAATTTCGGAGCCACACAAGAAGCCAAGTTTTGCCGTGGTTGAGGGCGTCAAGTCCATCACTGGAGGGTAGTCATGTTAAAACAGAGAAAATAATCCAGGCACGAAGTGGGTGTCTAATTTCGTGAAGGAGGGAGGTCTTTCACGCTCGAACGATGCTGATTGGACGGCGTCGCGACGTCTGCTTTTATAACCAATATAGCCCGTGCCAAGTCACTTATCTACTTGTACTAGATAAATTAAATTACATACGGTATATCGGAAATTGTTTCTTATGACATCAGATATAGGTAAAACGCGTTAAATAACATTTTACATTACATACTTTCGCGTAAAAATATCAGTATAGGTGTAGACATTTTTCTTGCTGGTCCGATCCGAGACATTGCAGTCTGAGAAGAGTGTGTCATGGATCTGGGCTGTCTAGGCAGATGAATAATTTCTTGTTAAGACAATATAAATTATATTTTGTTTATATTTCGAAAATTCTTCATCACTGTTTTCCTAGTCTGATTTTCGCTACATAGTTCTTGGTCTAGAAGTTCATCGTCATTCATAAGCTAGTGATGACAAAATCCTGGATCCTAAAAATTATTAGTGTAGTATTTAAAAAATGTTATTTTTACCTTATCATTAATGGCACGTATCATTAATGCGAAAAGCTGTAACTACTTTTTTTTATTAACTTGAACCAGTAGTAATTACATCAGGGAATTTGTAATAAATTTTATTTCAATTTAATGCTGATCGCTATATACTTGCTTGTATCAAAGTTATAATGAAAACACTTGTGCTTGTAGCGGCTATAATTTTTAAACAGAGTGTAACTATTACCTGTGTCAATCGATGGACGGCGTCTTTGTGTACTCTGGCCAGTAGTGAAGTTCTCATAGGGAACGACACTTGTTATATCGCGATTTCATCGTATTACTTTAGCGATACCCTATACCACGTTTTAAATCAACCTCCACGCAACGCGGTATTTCCAGTGAGACTTCAAACACGAATGATTTCTGCGAGGGTCGGTGCGATGAATTATTACGAGCAATCATTTACCGATCCGACATTACATAAAGTATAAAGCCCGTAGAAGGCGTCGAGATATGATTTGAGCATGCGCCATGGGAAAGTCCAGTTGCGTTACACGTGGCGAGAATATTCAACTTATGTTACAATTTTTGTATCTTTCATTCTTGAGCGTTATGTTGTTTCGTTTATTTTTAGAATTGACTGTACGTCTAAGGTCCACGTTTAACGGAAGGAATAAGACACAAGGAACGAGGAATAGTGAACTCGACCAATCATATTACCGTCCCACCGGACTCTGAAATCCGCGGATTTTGTGGATTCAAAGTATTATTCAAATTTTCATTAGTTTTATCGAATTAGAACTATAATTATATAGCTAATATCTTTAAAACAAAATACATATTTTCATGTTACACGCAACGCCGTCTCAGAGTCTTTTCCCTTACGTAATTTTAAATTAAATTTACCTTTTTCAGAAGCTCTGCATTTATTTCACCACGTGATCAATGCACGTTGATACGATAGAAAATTTCTGCTTTGTGGTTAAGAAGGATAAACGAGATGTTTAAATAAAATCTCCTCAGCTGTTTGTAGCACGATCGTATATTGCATAACGGTAGTAATTTCCTTGTACCATGGCATGATCTTACATTTACTATAGTAAAATATCAATCGTATTTTAAATAAAATATAATATAACATCTTTCAAGATTTAATATAAGATTTCCTACTTGATATTATAAAATGTGCCAGTGTTAATACATGCGTCGTTTATAAATCCTCTTGTAATAATTTAACAAAAGCACAATAAATGACAAATATAACACGGATTTGAATTAGCATACTGAAGATCAGAAAAAAGTGACACTTGAAGTAATAATAAAAATAATTATAGGTGCCCAAGACAGATTGGAATTGCAAGTATAAGCCAAAAGTTATAATAATAAGTAGGAAATATAAGTATCCTAATTAAATGTATTAAACGTGAATAACAATGGTTCGCGTGCAATTGTCAACGAAATAAATTAAGGCACGTTTACAAGGCAGTCAAAATGGTGTTTCCAGGTATTGGGCGCCATATTCTTCTCGTAGACTCAATAAATAACAATAATTGTAACGTCGTCGTAACACACATATTCCTCCTACCACATATTTCACGCATGCTAAAGCAAATGTTCGTTGTATACACATATCCATATACTCATCCATCGTCACAGTCATTCCTCTTACAACTTTAATTATTGCACGACTGCTATACTGCCCTGGGCAATCAGTCAGGCTTGTAGGTAGGTTGGTAGGTAGCTAAGGTAGGTTAGTTTAGATTAGGTAGGCAGCCAGATTGTACACATATGCGAATGCAGGTATAATACACAAAGCAGCACTGTACTAGATTAAACGCAATAGTCTAATGCGTGAACACAAGCTGCTATGGTGTTGAGCAAATTGAATACCTATTTTGTATACCTTCGCCGATTAGGAAGCTGATTTATTGCATTCGTCGACAACTAAATCTTAAAGGCACTCGGTGCATTTGCTGAATGCACAATTCCTTACGGTTTGATTAAATATTGCAGTCTTATGAAAATATTTACACTGCGGGACTAAAAGTTTATAATTGATTTTGAACAAAAGTTACATTAATAATTTTGACACCAGTGTGTGATATCGAGTATCGCTTTATGAAAAATAATGATATGATATGAAAAGTAAAAAGTATTAATGTAATTCACTGTGCAACATTGGAAAGCAGTAGCGATAGTCGATATAAGTACGCTGATATATATTTAGTAAAAAATATATTTCAAATTGTGCTGCATCTGTTTATTATATTCTTCATTCAGGACATATCCTATTACTTACCTACATTTTCGTTATTTTCAAGAACTGGTTTACCAAGCTCCAATTGCTTTGGTAACGAAAGATTTCTACAGTACCTTATTTTTATAATGTACAATTGCTTTTGATCCGCATAATAATTACTTTTGAATGTAAGTCCAGCTCAAGAGATTCGCAATATTTTCAAATTTCATTTCCTCATTAATAATTCAATGTATTTACATTTATCTCTGCACCTCAAAAGCGTCAGATCATTTTCAACGTCATTCGTTTGATATTGTTCTGCCACGAATTTAATCTATAGGACAATATTAGATTTATCAAAAGAATTTAACACTTTCTTCCATGATTGCAGTAGTATGATAGTAATTGAATTTTATCAGCCCTCCCTCCTCTCCTCCTCCCCAGGATAGGTCAACCTGCACATTTACCACATAAAATCCTGCAATACGAAATCACTAGATTCCATAATAAAGATAAATCTGCATCAGTACATCACTCGGCACAAACGATACTATTCAATTAATAAAACCGTTTCGAAGCACAATAGTCATCTGCACTAATTACACGGACTAGCCGGTTGACTGATATTAGACGCTTGCATCATAGCTGACTGTACAGAAAGGGACGTCGAAGTCGCGACATTGGTAGCTAGAGTGGTGGCTGTACCGGGATGATGATGATGCCGATGATAAAGTGCAGAGGCGTAATACTGTTGGTGATGATGATGATGCGGATGATGCGAATGAGGATGGTAACCAATCGGCGGTGAATCGTTATTGTTACTATTACTATTATTATTGTTGCCACCACTCGCACTACCGTTATCATTGTTGTTCTCGTTCTGATGAAGATGATGGTGATGATGATTATTATTGTTGATGATGGCGCAGAGCGAAGAGGTCGAGGACGACGAGTTCGAGTTGGGCACGGTCGTGACACTGTTCGCCAGAATGTCATGCACGGTATGTGGACTCGGCCACTGAAGTACGCCGTTCGTCTGATGATTGGTAAGCGTCGGCGTCGGCGTCGGCGGGGACGGCGATAACTTGCTGGCCGACGGCGCCGTCAGGCCCACTGTAAACCGAGCTCTACTCAATAAAAACACTCTCAACGGCCTATATCGTGGCACTCGCGGCGGAAGAAATCCCCGAGGGCTTTGCTTTTTTTTTTTAATACGACAACACAAAACTCATTTTCATTCTAATTAATAATCGTTTTCACGTTAACGTCATAAATAACATCGATGATGATTCATTTACACAGAAGCTGTTCTTGGTCATTCTTCCACCGCAATGATAGTAAGCGTAGTCGCATCCGGTGGATCTTCCGTGCTATCTCCACTCACCTTGATGATGGTGATGATGATGGGTTACCGAAGGTGGACTTGCATGATACGGCGTCGGTGGATAAGGTACCGGACACAGTGCTGCTCCCGCTGCTGCGGCGGCTGCGTAAAGGTGATGATGATGGTGATGATGGTGGGCCGGATGATGCGGATGATGATGAATGGCTGCGGCAGCGACGGCAGCCGCAGCTGCGCCCACTTTGTTCCTCAGGATCCGAGAGATACTGGACACCGATGGCACGTTGTATTTGTCGCATACGCCATCCGAGAGCAATCTGTCACGAATCTCCCAGGCGAAGATTCCTGGATCCTTGAGCTTCAGTTGTTTGATATACTGAACAACTTTTGGGGTGGTCACTCGTGGCTTGCTGCCTCCTATTGCTCCTGGCAGAATACTTCCGGTCTCGTGATACCGTGCCAGGATCTTGCTCACGCACCCGTGGCTCACACGCAGTTGACGCGATATGTCGCACGGTCTGATGCCCAGCTGCGCCAGCTCGACTATTCTCAATCTTACTGCATTGGGTAAGGGTCGGCCATTCACGAAAACACCACCTAGCTGATTAACTTCGCCGTATTGCTGCTGTTGCTGTCCGCCAGGTCCACCACCACCACCACCAGGACCCACGACCATTCCACCACCGTTGCTGTCTGAAACATACGACAGGAACCCTTGAAGCATGTCCTTTATCATACAAGATAAAATTCAAAAATATGATCAACGAAATAGGTCAAATTATTTATTTATCAAATTAAGACTAATTCTGATTTTAAATATTATCTGAATACTTCAGTAAACGTAAATGCAGTTTGTGTTCACCCATAGTACGACGGCGAACGACTAGAATTTCGTGATTTGATTTTGT
Source organism: Trachelus iudaicus (assembly GCA_030142595.1). Classification (NCBI taxonomy): domain Eukaryota; kingdom Metazoa; phylum Arthropoda; class Insecta; order Hymenoptera; family Cephidae; genus Trachelus; species Trachelus iudaicus. The sequence continues at coordinate 317,049 of JARQTH010000409.1, read as the reverse complement.
AAAATGAAAGCTGGTAACACTGAGACCCCCTTAACCCTAGCGCATATAAGCGGCATGTCGAAGTTGATTACGGGGTAGCCTTATGGCCCATTAAAACTCTCGATAAATCCTTGTTTTATTTCTTCCTCTTATTTCGAATACGAGTATCCGTTCTCGAGTCCGTCAGATTGTACCTGAACCCTGAACCCTGTCATAACTTTTCGTAATACCACAAGAAACCAATGCTCCTGTCATTAATATCCAAATATCACAGTGTCTCTCATAAATTCAAACATTTCACTTTCCACGTTAATAAACCAAAAAATCAAATTAAATATCAGAATCCGAAAAAATCATGACAGGCCTCTGCTAAATATAAACGACAATTAAATCAGCCTTGTCGCTATAAACAAAAGTGACATAACCTTATATCAACCTACAAAATAAACTATAAAACATCGAGCATCCGCAGCATGGCGCATATCCCAGGAAAACCCATTTATCTGTCCCAGGGCACGCGTGCTAAATTGCCTGTGAGGGTTCTCTAATGAGATGCACGCATCTCAGCGATGATTGCAACCCACCAAGAGGGTTAAAGCATTACCGAACCGAACCGATCTTCAGCCGCCACGAAGTAACCCTTAATTAGCGAACTGCTGCCCCAGCAATTGCCCCTTACTGCATTCCATGCGCGTTGCAACACCCCATTCTCTCCTGGCTCGAAGACAACCCCGTTATAGGCCCAACACGTTAGGGGTCACGGGGCTATCTTTAACCGTATGTAACTATATGTACTATATATACATATATATATATAATACATATACCATTCACGTTCTATCCACTCTCCAACCTGACATCCACCTCCCCTTCTTATACATGTCCGTTCCCTCTCCCATTTCCCCCTTTGATTTCCTGCAGTGAGAAAATCGTCGAACGCAAAACGTCGAGTTCATTTTTCGTCGAGCAAAAAGTGCCGAAAGTGCCATAGCACCAGGAGCGTAGCTGATTTAAGGCGCACTGCCTTTCACCCGAAGAACAACAAGTAAGAAAAGTCACTGGTCGAGGGGTAGATGGCCAAGCCAAGTCGCTCCTTCACTCGCTAACTTCTCGGAAGAGTTTCGTCGACGACGGAGACGCTTTTTTGCGTAAGGATTTGTCCCCCCACCCCCACCCCCACCCCTCTCTCTCTCTCTCTCCGTTTTGACGACGTTACTCCTTCTCTCTTCATTCATTTTCTTCTTTTGTTCGACCTCGATGCTCTTTCGTTTGTTTCGTTGCTCGTTTCTCAATAATAATTCTCCTCTTTTTATCATACTTACTATTTAATGGTACCTAGCACGTGTAGAATGCCTCTTTAATACCTTCTACAAGTTCTCAAAATAACACTTGAAGATTACTGCCTACGAACGCTAAACGAGATGCATTTATTGTCTTTGCAGTTACATACATTCGTGAACTTTGACAACGATCATCTACGCTCGGAGAAATTTCTAGTTATCATAACTATAAAACGCCAGTTAATCACGAATAGTTGGCGCCCGCGAATGGGCCCATAACCCATGTAATAACTATACAAATACCTCTGAGTGTACACAATTCAAATTTGATACTATAATATCAGTTACTAATTTTCATAGAACCATTTAATAAATTCTATCATATTGCACGATTACTTCTACGATCCTTGAAAGAATGACCGAAGTGATTCATAAAATAATCATAACCAACAGTTTTTACTTCGACACGAAGTAACCCTCTACCCCTCCTATCGATATTGTCATGTCAATAAGTTATCAGTCTCCGCAGCATTGCACTGATGCATCAACCATAAAAAGTCACCATTCCCAACATACCAGGCATGCCACCGAAACAAAGTAATAAGTACAATCAAGTATAGTCTGACATTAGAAAAATTATTAGCAAGCTAAACGCCTCAAGTTCGCACCCCTTTAACAAATTATTCTTACGAGCGTCGCCCCTCTGAGAGACACAAACATACGCGTAAGCAAGTCTCTCTCTCTCTCTCTTTCTCTCTCCTTCACGGAGGACACTTCCAAGGCACTTACACGTAAAAACGTTCGCATGTAATATTATTAGAGTTTTTCTCGCGAGGGGTGATGAATGGCCCAGATCAAAGAAGCCGACGCGTGTAGTCGGTTTACACGCGTGTAATACATGTGTTTAACCAAGAAGACTATATACCATAGTATATACGAGTGACATATGTGTATATATATACACATATATTTGAACCACAAGTAGCTAAACCATCTATGTTCACTGAAAACCTCTCACTCTCTTACCACTTCCGAACCATTCTCAGAGCCTTTGCCCTGCTCCGTAGTTACACTCGAAAAAGTCCTCTGACGAAGCGAAGTGAAGTGAAGTGAAGAGTAGGTAGGCCGATCGAGGTAAGAGAGAGAGAGAGAGAGAGAGAGAGAGAGAGAGAGAGAGAGAGAGAGAGAGAGAGAGAGAGAGAGAGAGAG
>JARQTH010000409.1:296517-314481 GCA_030142595.1 Trachelus iudaicus | reverse complement strand
GAGAGAGAGAGAGAGAGAGAGAGAGAGAGAGAGAGAGAGAGAGAGAGAGAGAGAGAGAGAGAGAGAGAGAGAGATAAGTATATATCCGAACAGAAAGCAGTATAGGTGGTAGGTTCGAAGTGGGCGTGTTCATTCAAGTGATGGATGTCAGTGTCACCCGCTGAACATGTGCTTTATTTAGGCACCTATAACGCATCCAGTGTTTGTCTACCATCTAACCCACTAATTATCCACCCCATGTTGTCTGCCCGCTCTTCCTCTTTGGCCTCTTCCTCCTCCACCTACTCCTACGTCTTTATATTCCGGTGGGCCTTTGATAAACAGATCTTTCATTTACTCGAGTACTCCTTTCCTCTTTCAGTACCTTCGTGCTCGTCTACTCGATGAACCCAAGTTATTACGAACACGGTATACCGTCTGTATAATTTAGTTACCGTCAACGCATGTACTTGGACGTTATTTGAATTAATAGCTTTGCTCGTACTGAAATATCTCATGAACTCTCTTTTCATTATCTTTCAGCAATCGGCAGGTCTAAAAGCTTATAATAATTGTATGACAAACCGATTTTGGACTCGTGCCGAACTTGTGACAGACATACATTCGACATTGCTGAAACGCGTTCTACATGTCATTTTTTTGTGTAGAGTAAATTTAAAAAAAAGTTAAAAAATATAATTTTTACATATTACGTACATAAGTTTGTGAGTACACAAGTAGTTTGTATTTGTCATACGTGCATCACATATGAAACTTGAAGTATATGTAAATTTATATACTGCGATTCTCCAGTTGTGTGCAGTCTGACGTCACATATATATACCAATGCAGTCCGATATAGCGTAGGTACAATATACATGTTTATATCGTTTAATTAAGAAAAAAAAAGTATGAGAGCATGGCAGTAAGGCGCATGCGCGAATCGAGGTGAAGAGTTAATCAAGCAATCCGATGAATCAATCATGATCGATCGTGCTTGTTACGTCTATATCAGGCGTGGAACGTTTCCCTTGATCTCTTTGCACAGCCCCTTGCTTCAATTTTCTTTTATGTATAAATCTCTTTCTCTAATCCTTTCTTGCCCCATTTCGGTCACGGGAGACCACGGGTCGACGTGTTGTAATGTAAAAATAAATAATAATCATCATATGGAGTATAACCATAAAAGGAATTGGCTGGTGATTTTATTAGCACGGCGCGAACCCCTATACGAAAAATCGAGTAAAGAATAAAAATGGAGTCTACTATAGGTACACGCTCGATTTCAAGTTTTCTTTTTTTCAACAACCTTCGTCGTACCGCTGCCCATGTACACTCTTCGCGTATTGGAATAGCCGTAGATAATTTGTATGGCAGTCTATACGTTTTATACCTATATTTATCAAACACACATGTATATCCATATATATATGAATATATACATATATAGCTTGACTACCATAGCTACAATCGTACATTTCTTCACCCACGCTAAGTAAAAGGTACCCACCTACCTATTCAACCTAACCTTCTCTTACGTGCTTCGCGATGCCATACTCGAGTGCCCATTTGATGACTTGGGCAGGTGCAAAGCCAGACAGACCGTCCAAGCGCCAATGTCCAAGTTGCATAGTGTCTGCCATTGTTTTTCAAAGTGGATACCTAACGTCACGAATAGACTGGGTACTGAGTTACATTGGTCGACCTGAGATAGTTTTCTAGATAACTAGAATTAGCTTTAGATTAATTAATTGTGGCATCGGCGTATCAGATATTCTAATGACGTGAAGTGACTGACAGCTTGACGGCTGACGAAGAGTGAGAATTTGTAAGAAAATAGGTAAAAAATAAAAAAGGGGTAATTGGTTGGTTCAAAGACAGCATATGAATGCACGAGAGAATTGTTAAAGTCACGGCGCCGGCGCTACAGTACGTGTACTTCTGTGTACATATATTTACGAGCAATAGTCCAGGTACCGGGTTTGTGGTTGTAGGACCAAAAAGTCAGTCCTTGAGGTAAAAATGGGTCCTGGTCAAATGGATGTACCTTAGGTGCCGAAAGCTGTAGGAAAGACCTACTTGAATTTTTTCGGGAGCTAATTCCGAGTGTTTGAGCAGTCCTTTGTCAACTGAGACTCGGCCTGATGTGAACCGCTTTTAAAAGCTGTGTTTAATGTTTATTTCAGGCAAATAGTACTAATTGAACGCTAATGAATCTATAACTCCTTCTAGGCTGCGGGCATTTCCGAGGGAATTCGAGATGTTGACCTATAGGTACTGTAGCTTTTATACAGGATAGATAATGTTTTTACCGGAAGGAAAGGGTTTTTTTTTTTCAACAGATATTAATTTTATTGTCGCACAGTCGATTATTTTTAAGTAACGTTAACAACTTCAATTAGGTAATGCATAGAGAATTTTTAGTTTTATAAAATTTGAAAAATATATCTTAAACGATCTTACGCGATAGCGATTACATAACCGATATTAAAATCAAATTGAAAATTTTCCAAGAATCTCAAACCCGCAGATTCTTGAACTTTCAATCGTATTGGAATGCCGCTATCATTAGTTTGAGGGAAGAAAAATATATTTATAAAGTTTCTCAAGAAAAAAGATTTATTTACCGAAGTATTGCGAACTTCATGTTAAATGTTAGAGCGAATCTATAAAATAATATAGTAGATTCGTAGATACACTAAAAAAACAGATAATTGAATTATGATACATGTAATCGTCACTTGTTATCGGAATCTTTCAAATTTATTTTCTGGTTGCGCAACCCTTAAGACTCGTACTGGGTAAAGAGATATTGCAAAATGAACTAAATGCATGATAACCACGAAAGCGAGATATAATGAGCGAGTGAGAGGTCATAGTTTCTAATTACTTTCGACAGGAAGTAATATTTATGAATGAATCGAAATCTAGTATCGATTGTTTTTTTTTTCATGTGAAATTTCATCGCAATGAGCCATATCGACAGAAATATTAATGGATTCCTAATGTTTGCTCGCCTACATAACGCCTACGATAAGCGGCCGTTCCTCCGTGGCTTTTACTAAGCAATATATATGTAACACGCATATATAATATATGTATATTCATAAAAAATATAATGATATCGATTATCGAATGTGTTATCTTTTACGAACATAAAAATATGAATAGCTTCTTATCAACGCGCAATAATGTAATCATCGAGTGCACACAGACCATTGTAAAAATATATGTGAACCGTTATACTAATAAGAATACACGCAATAACAGTCATGCTTGACGTCATGTATATTACGAATGAAATGTCCAAATATTAATGTTTCATATAATGAAAAATTACGTGGCAGTTCAGTTCAATTTGATATGTAAGATCTATTTTTACAAGAGCGCATACGAATTATCTAAAGAAATACAACGTAGAGATTATACAGCAGACTCTCGTATAAAGCGAGTTCTTACAACGTGAATTTCTATAACGCGCCAAAGATATATTGCGACTACTGTTTTAATATAACGCGATTCTTCCTACACCGCGCCAAATAGTAAAAGACAGGAATTTACTGATTTGAGAATTAAATCTGCTTTAGTTGAGCATCAGATTGTTTTTTGTAGCAACAATTGTATTAACCATTTTACTCCAGATTATACATGTTATACGAGAAAAATTCCGGTGCACCACGATTTCTTATAAGGCGAATTTATAATATATAATGTGCAGCGTATTAACCGCGTTATACGGAAGTCTTCTGTACACTTCGGATTATATCTATATTACGTATTTGAAAATGTTTACTCGTTCTTGTGTCATGGGGTGATAGAAAAAGATATGATAGAGAGATGACATGTCGATTTTTACTCCCAGAGCAATAGTTAGTATGTGGATGACAAAAATTATTCGTAGCAATAACAATAATTTTGTTAAAATTTACCATTACGATTACAATCATTACTAATTTACTTAATGAATCTTACTATTATAGAATTCTTGTCACTGCCAACAGAATTTGTTCTTGTCCAAATACTAACCAATTTATCTGTCTGTACAAATCTAAATGTATATTAAATAAATGTAGGTGTGTTATTTCATATAGTCACCTTTTATTGGATTAGATACAAAATATAGATACGCAGATATGCAATGAATGAGCTTGTAGTTGAGTAAGTTTGAGCAAAGCATAGTTTGAATATACAGATATTGAATTAACAATAATTAGATATACTCGGCCACTAATGCAGTCGAGTATAAGAGACAAAAATGGAATGAAATTCAATAACCTTTGATAAGATTAAACTGGAAAAAGTTGCACTTGATAATTATGCAACGATGTTACACGAATAGGATAAGCACATTGTCACTGACGATAAATAAATAATAAGAGTCCTGCGCTATCAACAATTCTCATCTATGAACGTAGCAGTCGAAAAGAGCGGGAAATCTGAATGTCCATTTCAATTCAAAATATCCCTATACGTATATACCCAGAATACAAATATTTCTAATGAATTAAACAACTACCTCTAAAGAAAGAATTCCTGTCATATAATAATAGCTCACCATGCACGGTAGGATCCATAAGATAGTCAGCAGAGGGTAGCCGTCGGCTACATGCAACTAAAATCACGTGATTGTCTCAGTTTAGGACGAGATCTTCGTACAAGTCGTACTACAAATCGGTATCAGATGTTTAAACTTGAAGAGTCGAGTTGTCCGGATTAAATCGAGTAGATTAAATAACAAAACAGTGTATAATTTTTGTTCTGTCATATACGCAAACCAAAGACACACATGTCGAAAGATAAGTTACACACGATAACCCTAAATATTTTTATATAAACACTGCACTCGTGCGTTGCCGGTTTAAGCAGCTAATCAAAAGAACCACCGTAGACGTACTTTTTCCATGTGGTAAACGAAAAAAACAAAAAGAATAGTCATGGACACGGTCACTGCTGCACGGCTCGCCCTTCGTTGGCTCACTGACTGAGACGACAGATTTACCAGAGCAGAAATAAGAAATCTCCGACTATAGTCTTTCATCCGGGCGCGTTCGCCTGTACCGAGGAATTGCTTTGACTGTAAGCGTGGCCAGCGCGTGTGTATATGTATAACTCTCGCAGCATCACCAAGGAACATAGCCACCATCGTTTTCTGTGTAAGACGTGCATACAGATCGAGAGGTGTTAGTGAGAAAGTGGCCTTATCATTGGTTCGCTGCAGATCTTACACATATTCCTTTGCGTAATATTCTTGATTCGGAAGCTAGTCATCCCCACTCTAAAAACTAACCCCACTCAGCTGTGCGTTAGGAACGTGAGGTACTTTAACGAAACGTGATGTGCGCATGCGCGAGAATTCATTTGAACGCGTGTGCGTGCGCACGCTCGAGAGAATACGGCATTAAACGACAGGGGTGGGGGAGTGGCTATGGAAAGAGGCGTGTTCACATTGGTACGGGCCATTGGCGAGTGCACACACCGTGGCACGGCCAAGCTTACGCCTTCTACGGCACGTTTGTGACGTACGTAGGCAGAACAGGGTGATGCAGTGCATGTCGTTAGATTTAACATTTAAAGCTATGCGCACTTATTGCCATCATTGTATAGAGCCACGCCTCGGTGAAGAGAGTTCTGGCGCGACGGTGCCATCTCGTTTGAAAATATTACTAGAATTGACTCCATTTGATTAAATGCATAGTCTGCTTGATAAAACGTGTTTAACGCGGATTGCCCGCGTTCTTTTTAAATATACGATAAAGACTTTTAATGATATTTAGGATTCTTAATGATTCAGACAATAAGATTGTATTTTGTTCGTTACTATTTTCCTTTATACATTATAATCGTTACATTTTTCCTGTTCATTTGCATTACCTTAATTTTACTGACTCAATTGTTACATTCTTTGCTGTTGACTGTTGTACCGTGTACATATATGGGCTACGATGATTATTAATCTTTCTTTACGATTGCCTATTCCGAAGATTACGTATATGATTGATTATTCATGCTGTACTTGGCAGTAACATGCTCCAAAGAAGCAACTACGCGGTTCGCAATAATGGTGCTAACTGTAGCAGATGAAAAAACTTGGATGACAACTAATATGGCGGTTTCTCGTAGAGATATCGATCTACGGTGGCTGTCTAATGAAATTCATTGAAGCACTAAATAATATTCCATATGTGTAACTGTGGTCGCATCACGTGAGAAGCAGCTCATGGGATATCGAGTATGAAATGAGCAAAGGCCGTTTCACCTCGCGGAGCAGAGAATTATCTGGCGGTAAGCCCAAATTCTAAATTTACCCGTATTTTCATCTGCACAGTAACCATGCATGATGGGTGCGTGGAAATGTATCCACGTACGACGTACTGTTTCACCGTTTAGCCAATACGCGGCCATTTTAACTAGCATATATTCACGGTAAACCCACCACCTAAAATTGGACGCGATTGAACAATTCTGTTAATCGAGGCAGTGTGGCCTTGTTAAAACAAATGAAAGAATGCGAAATTCGTGATCTTAGCAATGTTATGACGTTACCTTTCATTTCGATGCTCTGATTCTTAAAATCACCCATTCAGGGTCAATTTCAGTTAGTGCGTTTGCCGCGAATAATCCTGTATATATACAATATAGGATTTACAATAAAACGGGTAATTTCTTAATTTCACTATTGTAACACGAATCAAATACGTATTACGACATGTAATTAATATTTGCTCAAAAAAGTGAGTATCATTAAAATTAACTAATTAAATTTTACGAGCGGTATAAACGTTTATTATTTGTAATATCATGCATATATGCACACATTTTGCGTAAGAAACTTGCGGTCCCGATAATATCATCTTTTTATGAATTTCCGTCTACTCCGGTAGCAAGTTTGCCGAGTGCATCTCGTGTTTTTTATCAAAAGATATAATTCATCAACGTTCACCAAAGTAAGAGAACGAGAAAGTATATAGAGATGCACATTAAGACAAATTACAGTATTTCTACGAAAACTGCAGTAACATAAAATATCGCGTCTCGACATATCCTGCGAAACTTTAATGACGAGCAATTATCTCAGATAAATGATGTACCTGGTGTAAAAAGAATAATTTCTAGTTATAAATCCAACTGAAGGTTACTTTGTGGTAACAGTGGGCCGCAGCGGTAAGAGACAATAATTTGTACCGACAGAGGTAGACGGCAACACATTGATATAATCAAGCACGACGACAGGGATATGGCGCGTATCACGAAAAGGAGAAAATCGTGAAAATTTGAAGTATCACGCGCAACGGGTAAGGTCGCTTTGCCACGTTTTGTGGATTGTCGCACAGGGCGAGGCTTCGTTTAGCACGTAATATAACGCTGCCGGATAGCTATTTATATGTGTATCTATAGCTAAGAGAGCGTGGTTGAAGCTCAAACCACAGAATTCATGAATATGGATACGACTCGAGTAGGTACGTACTTTTGTGATAGTGCGTGTTACTATATTGGCTGTGTTAATATCAGTTTGGTCCAATCCCCGACCCTATGGCTCGACTGTCTATATGCACGAGCCAAGTAAACGCGAGATACTCTTACGGCTGGCATAGCGTAGCGACTTAATGGCTCGCAACTAACGTTCAGGGCCGTAGGTAGAGAAGAATTTTGAATGTGGTTGGAAACTTCTCAAGTTGTCATTTCTTTCTTTCTAGTTTCTGAAAATTATCCTTCATTGCATTAGGAGGCTTTGTAGTTTAAGGATTAAGTTTTTCATTTTGTTATTAAAATTATTTTAATAGTAACTAGGATTCTTGTATTTTTTAGAATACATATGCCTAGTTTACACTACGTGTACTGACCATTCCTACCCAGTTGATTCCTATAAGACGCTGTGAGACAGAGAGCTTCATAGGGCACGATGTCAATAAGGCCATAGAATTAACGTTGTATGAAGTGTGTCATAATTTATTGAATTGATAGATATGATAGGTGTCCACTAGATATTAAAAAAATATAGTCGCTTTCATTGAATAAATAAAAAACGGATTTTTTTTATGAATGAAATCTGTTCCTAAGTTCAGTTAATTTGTTTTTATTTAAATATGGATATGCGAATTGGTCATTTAGGTGTGATACTTGCTGGAATGAAATATTACAAATAGCATATAAAAATAAATGATAAACTGCGACGAATGGTTTCTCTGTACTTACTTGCGAAACCTTGTAAATTTGCAATACTCCTCTTGATGCCATTTATATTCACCATAATGCTACTATATACATTTACTGCACTGTATGAAAATTGGTTAGATACATTCGAACGCAGTGGAAATCAAATGAATAGCCACTGGTTTGGGTTTAAACGTGTCATTTGCGTAAGAAGAATTGCAACATTTTTTTTGTACGTTTTACTTGCCGTCGGTACAAACTTACAATACTATCGATAGAATGTCGATTGTACAGTGAGTTAAGTACTTCGATAGGAATTTGGAACTCTTAAGATTAACAGATATTCGTAAAATTATAAAGATTTTTATTATACACGGTGACCCGTAACGATGAAAATTGGAAATTTTGTATAGTTTTCTCATAAGCTTGAATGACTCTTTCAACGGGGAAAATTATGTCCTATTATGGAAATTCATAATTAATCAACCGTGATGACTGAATTAGATTTCTATAGCTTTATAACTATAGCCTTTATGAAGACAAGAGAAAATATTCAAAAGAATTAGTAGCCCAATCATAGAATGCTACTTTTCCTGAAATTACTATGTTAACGGGTAACATAGATAAAGTTAAGATTGATTACATATTTAAAACACTATTCGTATGAATAATGAAAACATATTTCAATGGGTTTATAACAATATTGAGGACTGGTTTATATGGGAAAGTGACAAAGATACAATATGGTATGTAATTGAATGTGAAATTCATAGATGGATGAATTTCACAATGCAATACCATATGAAAACAGTTGAATAAGTTTTACTTACGAGATAACTATTGCAAATTGATTTTCCATCATTGTTCGGAGACACCATGTCCAATGTCAATATATACACAAGGAAAGAGAAAAAAATATCAACAATTAATGCTAGCCATTATTCTCATCCTCTTGAACCTGATCTTCGTGATCATCTTTATCCTCCTGTTCCTGATGATCTTCCTGTTTCTCTTGTACTTCTTCCTCTTTCGCCAAGTCAGTAGTTATAGGGACTGACTCCTCAGGTTCAATTTTTGGGGACTCTGTCGGAGGGGTCAAAAGCATCGTGGACGGCGGAGCCACTTCAATCTTTAGATTTTCCACTATATTAACCTCGGGATTAGGATCCCGATTTTCTTCGCCCTCTTCTACAGACCGTGGCACTTCTTCTTGAGTGTCCTGAACAACATCATTATCGTTTTGCTGATGTTTTGCAAGGCCCACTTGCACTTCTATCAATTCAAGCTCTTCTACCAGAGCTTTTTCTCTTCTCTCAACTTCCTCTGTAATCAGAAAAAGAATAATTGTTAAGGCAATGATATTATAACCTGATAAAGAATAATGAATATTGTAATCTACCGTGAAGTTCCTTAGCAGACTGTGCTAATAGAATATCTGTTCGAGGATGGGGACGCTTTGGTAAATAATATATAGACGGCTGAGAGCGAGTTCGTATGAACGAAGCAAGCGGTAACTGCACAGCACGCCATTCTTGGAATTGTTTACTACGTGCTAGTTTTGCTTCCAGAGCTCGTACTTCAGCTAGCTGACGTTTTCGAGACAGAAAGAGTTGCTGTCGTTCTTTTCTTAACTCCTCCTTTTCCCTTCTACCAGCTTCTTCAACTCTTGCTTCAACTTCTGCTTTCTTATCCTCCTATAATAAAATTGTTATGAATAACGATGCTTTTTGAATACAGATGAATTATGATCCTTACTTTTGCTTTCAGCTTTGTTTCCTCTTGACGGAATTTTTGTAGAGTACCAAGAAGTGCCCCAAACATACGTTTGTTTCTCTGACGACTGCGTTCATCCACCCGCTCACGTCTGATTACTTCCTGACGAGATGGCACTTCTCTTGGGGTTGCTATTACTCTTGAAGATACTGCTGGCTGTAAGAATTGAGATTAGCGCTTACTAAATGTTTCAACAAATGTACATGGAAAAATATGTAAACAGTCAGTAATATCATATATGTACCTTAATAGCGGTATCATCTTCATCTGCACTGTCATCTGCATTTGAAGGTACTCGTGCACTTAAACGACTAAAAACAGTTTTTGGTTCTCCCGGTGGTGCTTGCCAACGGCGTTTAGCCCCTGGTGTTTCATTATTTGTATTAGAAAAGTCCAGTGTTGAGCGTCTACGATCCTCCTGTAGTGGTCGTTTTTGTTGAATTCTGTAACAAGGAATAAGGTTATGAAGTACAAAAAAGTTACTTGGAGGTAATTCTACCATAAAAATCAAATAGATGGGCTAACTTCAATTGGTACATTTAGTTTGAATACTCCCTATACATTTGATAAAAGGATTAACTGCATGTGTAATAATATGAACAGCCCTACCAAAAAAAAAAAAAAGAATATATTATGTAAATCTAGGCAATCATATTAATGAAGTTTTTATTTCTATTGACATAGTGCAAAATAACACAAGGAATTAAAGCGCTAGTTCAGGTTATGTTGTTTTTACTTGAATGCGATAACAGTAACGTAGTGGGGGCGCCTGTTCACACACATTTATTAAGTAATTTAAACATGTATGCAAATAAAATACACTGGAAATAAATTAATATGCACCTGGTTGGCGGTTGTATTGTATTTTCACCGTCCGGAACATCTCGGCCTAGAATTTTCCGAATATTTCGATCTAAGCCTCTGAGACCATCACGAGCAGCTTCCAATTCAGCTTCTAATCTTTCAGCCCCCCAGGGCTCTTTGGCATCTAATTTTCTCATTTATTTAACTTTTTTGATTTCCCCACGCACTTGAAACACCTACTTCCAACTAATTACTAGTAACGCCGCAATTGTTGTAACACACTACAAGCAAAGGAAGCCATTTTCAATTGTTTCCTCTTTCGCGTGTTCTAAAATCCATTGCAAATACGCAAGCCGACGACATTATTTCGATGCTTAATCCTTGCTGTGTTGGTACGGCAGATGTTAGATACTCTCTGAAATCGACCAAATAATTACGTATTTGCTACAGAGATGAGTGGGGAGATGCACAACGCGGTAAAACTGCAGTATACGACTCCGAACTGAAGTTGGCTGCTAGTGACTTAGGTTTTCTGAGGTGATGCCATCTGTCGGATATAATGTGAATCGCATGGAATAGTCACGCTGATGATTACCTCAATACGAGGTTTCTCACCTAGTTTGAACAAATCTAATTGTAAGAACCGTATCACCATTGCAACCGAGCACACACAATCCAATTTAAGCAAAATAAATAATAGCACACTTGTGTCACACGCTTTGTGAGCTACTAACAAAAATACATGCTTCTACATGTTTTACGCAAGCAAACGATGTATTGTAGCAAAAAATCTCAAAGCAGTAGGTGAAATTTAATGCTCAATGTACAATCACGAGCTTTCACTTATACATACTTATATTTTATAATGATATGACGTATTAATTAAATATGCACATATTTAACATAAAAATATGCAATAATATCTTCATATAAAAATACATGTATACATAATAGGTGCAAACCTTCCTCCTGCCTTCCTTTCATTATGGCTGTATCCCCAATGAGAAATAGGTGCAAACCCGTGTAGCGCGGCAACACGGGTCTTCACGAAAATTAAACGAATAAAATCTCCAAACATGGAATATTGCGATTACTAGACGATATTTTATGAAATTATATTTTTATAACAAAATAATATATATGATAACAGTAAAATATATTCATTTCAAATGTTTAAAGATAGTTGCCATTTTTCCGATAACGTGGCGCCACTATTCCATGCTATTCGCATTACATTTGATAGATAGCGCTACGTTAAAAATCCTTAGTCACTAGCAGCCAACTTCAGTTTGGAGTCGTATACTGCAGTTTTCCCTAGATTTGTTCAAGAAAGGGGAGAAACCTCCTATTGAGGTAATCACCGGCGTGATTATTCCATGCGATTCATATTATATCCGATAGATGGCGTCACCTCAGAAAACCTAAGTCACTAGCAGCCACATGAAATGAATCGAGAACGATTTCGGAACACACCCGTGGTAAAGGGGCGCTTATAGCTCTATTTTGTTTATTTTTATACTGTTCTAGAAGTTGGTAAGCTGCGCTATTTGTAAAAATAATTACACTTGTAAATTTTGTTTACGAAATACTTACTAATCATTATTGTTTCCTAAGGTTGTCTTAAAAATTATATTTTAGTTAGCAAATGAAACTTTATATGGATTGCAATTTTTTACATTGTTATTTGGTGCTTTCATAGGTTAATATGAAATACTTATGAGGCTGGAAAAATGATCTCAAATGCAGATAGATTAGCTAGCTGTGTAGAGCAGAAAAATTGGGACGAATTGTTGCAAATTCTGAAACCAAAGTTCTTTCCCAAGGATGACCAAGGGTGGGAGAACATTAACATTTTACTTTTGTAGTAATTGGAATTGAATTTCCAATGGATAACCTAATACGGATTATAATTGGTATTGCTTTTTACTTTCAGAAAACTGGTTAGTCCTCAAATCATGGCAATTATTGCTGAGGCACTAACAAATGATCGTAGAGATGTACCAGTTAAAATTAAAATTATCATTTTGAAGTGTCTCATGAATTCTTGTGTTGATGGATATTTACATAAGGAGTATAATAGAGAAATGGATTCTTCCTTAAATTGTAACAATGTTCTTTATTCAGAGATTTCTAATGTTTTGAGTAGCAGTAATAAGGATACAAACAGGAAAACTTCATACCCATTCTTCACACATTTTCCCTATACTGGAGTAGTAACATGGGCTGTAGATTATATTACAAATTATATCAAAAATCATGAAAATAGTTGTGAAGAATTGGAATTAATAAGACTATGCATTCAATTTCTTTGCAATCTGTCAACTTTTGCATGTAAAAGCAAAATATATCCAGAATATGAAAATATACCAAAAAGTATGGAAGAGGATGCATTTAAAAATACAATAATGTACGTCTTAAATATAAAGTTCTAGAACATATTCATTGGTATATTGAAAAACTAAAACTTTGTACAGGAATCTTACTCAGCATGAACACATGCCTATAGTTAAAGCTGCTTGTGCTTATATACAAAATACATGGACCCACTCATCTGGGAATTATTATACAGATAGTGTAAAAAAACAGTTAATTCTGCTGTTACCAAGACCTGTCCGCCTTGGATGTAAGGCAGCAGCTGATGTTTTGATACATTTAATGAAGGAGCCTAATCAATTGCGTCTGGCTTACGAGGATATGCAAATTGAAGATAAATTATGTTTATTGGAATTATTGTACAGTGAATTGCGCAACTCTGTTTACCGTGAAAATAGAGAAGATGATCTCAATGATCTTCCAGTAGATGCAATTCAATTTTTGTCTGAAAAATTTAAAAGGAGGAGTGATTTGATATTGAAAACAGTTGATACATATTTAGATGGCATTGAACCCACTGAAGTTACAATACTACTTGACATTTTGGGAGCCCTTACATCATTAAGTTCGTCTGGACACTGTATACTTCAAAATGATAAAAGTCTTTTAATTAATTGCATATGTAAGTCGAACGCCTCAATGTGTCAATTAGTACAGTAAAATCTAAACATGTTTGAATTGTAAGAAAAAAATGCTTTTATTGCAGTTCTTTTAAAATCGCTGCAAATGTTAGGAAAGGAGTTAAATAATTATTTTACACCAGTACAAAAACTTAGTGAACTGGCGCCTAGTACTCAAGGCATGAAAGACACTAACACATCAGAGGAAAGTATAAGTTCACAAGACAGAGATGTGCAGGCACATCCAGCATTTGGATTTAAGGCAGGATTAGTCCGCGTAATTGGAAATATGATCCATAAACATAAAGAAAATCAAGACTTGGTAAGTTATATTATTATTTTTTTTTTAGTAAAGTTGTTACCTAAGATAATAGCCTAATACCATACTTCGTAGAAATCTTTTTTAACAAAATAAAAGGTATATCTAAAAAAGCAGAGCAAAGCTAAAAGGTATATCGGTATAAAAGGTTAGCTAAAGGAGTAACTTTTAAAATATTTTAAACATTATTTCAATCGTACGATTCATATAATTAACGTTTTGAAAAATCGTATTTTTAATATCGTGTACTATAACATTTGGAATCCTAGGAAACTAAAGTGTATCCCTAAACTTTTTTTCAGCTACGTGAATCAGACGGCATTCCTCTTCTTCTGGACTGTTGTAACATCGACGCACGAAATCCACGTATCCTTTCTAAAAGTACTCTTATTTTTTTTCTACGATGTTTGATAGTTGTTTGAAATTCCTTAACACTAGAACCTCAGTAATAATCCAGTGGAGTATCATGGCATTACGAAACGCATGTGAAAACAATATGGAAAATCAAGAGGTCATCCGGAATTTAACGAAAATCGGCGTTGTGGACAGTGCAGTACTCCAGGAAATGGGATTGATCCTGAACCAGGATGAAAACAAGAATGCAATCGGTATAGCGCCTCTGGTACGAAAAAAATAAAAAAAAATAACAGATTGACAACAGAGAATGGTACCTGGGATTCCGGTTCAGACCGTGGCGCGATGTACTTCGCTATCTTGTGCTGAATATATTTCTCTCACCGAACACGTGTTGACTGCTGAATTTATTACCTTTATTGTATCTTCAACATTGCTTGCTATAAACATAATTCTGAATATATATAATAAAATTTAAGTGCATTCTTGCGAAGAAACAATTTAAAATCTATTTTTTATCTTAAGATTATGTAATTATTCGAGATCAATCTATTTTCTGTAATCTGAGTTCGCGTGGTCTGAAAGTGTTAGCTGGAGCGGAGTCCTTGTTCATCACGGAACGTGGGGTCTGGTAGCCGACTCACGTGGCCTGGGCTGTCTCCCCAGGGAATTTTGAGTTATTTCACGCTGTGTAAGATTCGACGGGATTCAAGTGCAGATAAGTCGTGTCGTGCCGTCTCCTGTATCTTGTCCATGTCTTTTTATTCCGTGTCGTCCTGTTCGACCCTACGAGGAAGTCAAGGCTTTTAAATCTAGATCCTTAATAAACCTGTCCGCTGATCAGAGACCCTTATCCCTTGGCTTTTCAATTCATAGACAAAGTAGCTCCTCCGATTATTCACATGCCCCTTCTTCTGAGTCCACTCTATGGCCCTCCAATATAATTATTTTCGGGTATTAGCCTTGAGGAAGTGGTTTCGGTGGCAAATTCTATCAAAGTTAAATCAGCTGCAGGACCGGACCCCATTAACAATAGCATGATAATACACTCACCTACGGAAACGCTTGAAATTCTCCGGGGCCTGTTTGAAAGGTTCTTTAAGGCGGGCACTATACCAATAGACTGGAAGAAATTTAGTATCATATTATTGCTTAAACCCAAGGGGGATGGCTTCAGGCCGATTGCTCTTTCCTCTTGTTGCCTGAAATTATTTGAAAGAATAATATTAACCAAAATTGAATGGTGGATTGAGAATAACCAGATTATACCCAAAAATCAGTTCGGCTTTAGAAAGGGCAGATCATGCTTTGACAATCTAACCATTCAATGTACAGACATCAGCCTTACCTTTGCTAGAGGAGAATCTCTTGGTGCAGTCATTTTGGACTTAGCTGAAGCATATGATAATGTTCTCCCTTACACTCTAATCCAGGAATTGATTAATATCGGTCTACCGCCTAATATTGTGTGTCCTGCATCGCTTCAATCCTCACCACGCGGTCTGCGGATTTCTATCATGGCTCATCCCATATCGGATCCAGGATAATGGAAATAGGACATCTCCAGGGAACAATCCTTAGCCCTTTGCTGTTTAACATTTACATAAGAAATATAATGTTTCATATAGGTCCTCAATGTCGCGCTCTATTATATGCAGATGACATAGTAATATACTTCTCGCACAAGGATCCTGCATTCATATCTACAGTTCTCAACACGGCACTCGAATCTTTGTCGTCGTGGCTCAATAGCATTGGTCTTTCCATTTCTCCTAGAATATTCCAATTTAACATTTTTTCACGTAAAAGGGATGACTGGCATAACTATTCGGTCCTTCTAGATAAACATCTGATTCAATGGTCCCTGATAGGCAAATTTCTAGGAGTCTGGTTTGATCACACACTACATTGGAATCATCACATTAGAAAGACAACAGAAAAAGCTCGCGCTTCTCTGAGGGTTATTAAAGCGATCTCACGGATAAATTTGGGAGCACACCCTAATATCCTTTTGAAAATCTACAAGGCCCTGACGAGATCCATAATAGACTGGGGAGCAATCCTCTTTTAGCCCTCGATCGCGTCCAGTACGCGGCACTGCGCTCTGCTATGGGGCTTATTATATCGACGCCTACCAATGCTATCTTGTCTATGGCGGGTGAACCTCCTCTTGGACTGAGAACGAATTTTTTATCTTCCGGATATATTTTAGGAACATTCTCTATTAGAGGACACCCCATACATGGGAAACTGAAGTTGCTGGAGGAATTGCTAAGTCGGGCGAGTAGTAATAGGTACTCACCTTTCATTTTCTCAAGCTGGTTTGCTTCCAAGAGGTACCAAGCTAGGATCATTAAACATCCTCTTCCTATATGTTTTTCCATTCCTTCGGCTGCTCATTTGCTGCAAATGAACGCAAATCTTGAATTCGGTACGTTTTTAAATGGGGTAGAGAATCCGAATAACAGATTATCTGAGTACTTACACAGTGAATTTCAAAACTGGGAATACATCTATACTGACAGATCACGACTTTCTTTTCCTGAGAGATTCGGGGCTGCAATTTTTGTCACGAATCAAGGCTATGCCAGGAAATACAGGTACAGCAACAAACCTTCAATCTTCTTTGCTGAATCATCTTCTATCCTTAGTGCCCTGCAAATGATTAAAAATAAAAACATAATGAAAGCTACAATTCCACCCTATCATCGCACAATACAAAATCCACCCATCATCGCACAATGCAAAATCCACCCATCATCGCACAATGCAAACTCTTGTATCTAAACCTGTTAAATTCCAAACCATATTATTCAGTACATTTGGATTCCCCCTTGCCAAGGGATATACGGTAACGAAATGGCAGACAAAAAGGCCAAAAAGGCTCTCAGTCTCACATCTGTCAACACCAAGATGGTCTGGTCAGACTTGACAGTGCACTGCAAAGGAAACCTCAAAGCCAAGACATTTCACATCCTTCTCGAACAGGCAAAACTCAAGGGGATTAATTTTTTTAAATAGTCCCCTTCATATCTATGCTCTCCTTGGTTGTTAAAGATTGCGTGGGAAAGGGAGGACATTATGATAATTAATAGAATACGTACTAGCCATACAGCAACAAACGTCCACCTCTTTAGGATTGGCGTTTGTGTATCTAAATCTTGTCAATGTAATGCTCCATTTCAAGATCTGAACCATGTATTCTGGGCGTGCCCTTTAAACCGAGTTGCCACTGCTAAACTAGAACTTACTCTGTCGCGGCTGAAGATGATGGTTCCATACCACGTCGTGAATTTGGCCTTCTCTGAGGACCCGCGAATCCTGAAAGCAATTGTTAATTTTGTCAAGGCAGTTCAGGGTAGAACAGACGATGCCATTCCTTTTGTATATGCCATACACCTCTATAGCCTTATGTCCTACCTGGGTCTCATCCTTTTTTTCTCTTAACTCGATACTATCCCACCATGTCTTGTTGACACGCGACCTGTCACTTTTCGGCATCTTCAATCTGATGCACAGACCACTCATTGGAGACACGGCACTCCCGTGCTATAGACTGTTAGCACGAGCAGCAACGCCATCTGATCGGTA